>VURO01020147.1:13134-34967 GCA_015108175.1 Pelvicachromis taeniatus
CCTTTTTTTTGGTTTTTGTGGTGGGGGGGGGGGGGGGTCGTCTGATTGTTGGGGTTTTCTCTGTGTTATTATAGTATTTAAACTTCCAATATAAGTCACCCATGTCAGAACTGTTAGCAAAGAAACAAAGTAACACTGCATACTTTCCATGAGATAGCAATTTTTGTCATTTTCTAACAATTACCAAATAAATATATAATCGGTTTTGAATTTGCAATAATTTCTAATCTAACTGGAAAAATTGCCTCCAAGAGTTAAACACACCACTCAAAAACTGCAGCACCTGTGTGAGTTTTTCTTGATCTACTAACAACGAATGTTCAACTTAATCTAACTTCAATCAGGCCTGAGGATTGCAGTGAGACTGTTCATTTAAAAAACATCCTACCAAATATGTCATGCACAGGACTTAAAAACCCATCTCATTATTAGCACATTAAAAAAAAAAAGTAAAGACATCTCAGGCGGAGAGGAGAGACCCATTCAGGAGCAGACGAGAGAGCAAATCGTTTAAACTTCACAACACTGGCATTCGGTGCCATCTACTGTCCATCTGCAGAACATGCCAACATTTTCTAAAAGATGTCCAATAACTTAGTTCATTCAGGTGAAAGATGTCTATCCAGGTATGCTTTTCCTGCACTGGCACTGTGTTTGGGGTCATTGTCATGCTTAAAAATGAAGCTGTTGTCAATCAGACGCAGATGGTGTTGTATGGGGGATCAAAATCTGATGCTAAAAGACCCACACCACTGGCTGAAATGCAGGCCCAAACCATGACACAGCTTCGACACGTTTCACAGATGACTGTAGAAACTCACTGTTGTACCTCTCTCACCAAAAAAATGTCAAATTTGGATTCCTCACTCTTTTCTTAATGCTTAGATGTGTAAATTTAAAATACCGTTTGTCTGCTGTGGATAGTTTTAGGCCTGAAAGATTTTTTGTCCACCACTTTTCCCGTTTCCTCAAACATCTCTTAGCAAATACTGCAGACCATGCATAGATATGCCAGGTTTTCAGCTAATAGTTCTTTGGGAATCACCTTGTTGGTGCAAAAATTAAAAGCCCACTAGCATAGAGATGCAATTCAGTATTGTTTATTTGCTAAAAAGCAGCAGGTGTCCAAACGTTTGAAAAACTTTTAGAAAGTCTGAAGATATATTGCTACGATGCTCCCCCCCCCCTTCCTTCTCCTGGCTTGTTACAAGCAAAATAAAATGAAGGGTAACTTAAGACGTTTTCAACACCAGTGCATGTCACCAAAAGTGCCCGTCGCTGCTCTTCACAGTTTAGTTTGCGTGCTTTTTCAGATGTGTTACACACATCTTTAGCTTAATGGTTTGTTCTCACCACGTCAGCTGCAGGACACACGTCGCATCTTGTTCCTGTCGTTAAACTGAACTGGGATCCGGTAGGAGGACATGGGGGCGTATACTCACGCCTTTTAAAGGCTTCGATGTCCTCCCGGAGATCAATGTGTTTGTATTTTTGTTGTTTTCTTTCTTTCTTTCTTTCTTTTTTTTAAATAAAATAAAATGTAGAGTCTAACTTCCACATGCAGCACAGTTTAAAGCCCCGTTCCCCCCTCCACTTCCGCCCTTCCGCTCTCCCTCCCACAGCGATGCTATTTTCAGCCAAAACAAAACGGGGAAAACTGTTAGCGTTGTTTTGAACGCGCGCGCGCACACGCCCTCACACAGTCACGCACGCACCCAGGTGGGTGCCGAGCCAATCACGCAGCACGCTTCGTGTTCCGTTTTTAGAACCGAAATCACACCCACAACTGTCACGGCGGCGGCTCGCTTTCCACGCAATCGCACCGTACGACCAGGAAGTCGTAAAGCGACGTACACTCTTCCCGTGATCATAATATTTTTGAAGGCTTCCCACGAGATCGAGCGATGGTAGGCGACTTCTAACACGGTCTTGTTGTATGTGATCCACGAGAGCTGAACTGTAGCGGAGGTCTGGAGGGGGATGTGTCGTAGCCTGCGCTCTTGGGGGGCTGTGAGACAAAGAGCTGGACTTTGGTGTGCACTTTTGGAAACTGTTTTTTTCACTGAGCTCAGGGGCTCTTACATGTTGATGCAGCTGGGGGAGGCACAGCAGATCCAGCTCTTTGTGACCTATAGATACAACGTAGCTCGGCTTGCTGGGCGCCTGTAGTTATGTAGAGTTGCATGGAGTTACATGTGGAAACAAAACGCTTAGCTACATGTTGCACTGCTGATCATATGTTTGTATCGCGGCTGAGTCTGCTGGTTCAGGCAGCGGCTTCCTGATTTCAAGACAAAATGCATATTTCTTTATTTTTAAATGCTCACTGTGAGAAATGAGTTTTTATCACTGTGTAAGCTTTCCTATATCTTTTGATGCTGTCTCTAAACTGCATGTCTCGCTGGGGTATGTCTGACATATTTACACTTCCTCAGAAGTGTAAATATGTCAGATAGGAACTAAGATGACTTATTTGGGGCTTTCACAGGTGGACACACTTATTAACCGAAGTATTCAAATCTGCTCAGTTTAATAGGTTAAGATTGAAGGAAAAAAGTTGTTCTGATTGTGCATTAGTAGATACGGGAGCCGGCATGCTTTAAAAACTTATCAGTTTGCAAAATGAGTGAAAGCTTCGTTTAAGCTGACAGTGCTGAGCTGTAGGGAGAGTTAAAACTAATGGCATCTCATTTGCTTTGTCATACATCTGTTGCCAGTGACTTGTTCCAAAATGAGTAAGAGAAAAGGCAACGTGATCACTGGAGCAAAAACTTTCAAGAGCCGCAGAGTTGCAGCTGCGAGTATTGAAAATTCGCCGGATGATGCAAACCCAAGTCGTCAGCGGATCTGTTCCAAGGCCTTCACTCAGTTTTCTACAGTGAGTATTTCCCCCTAACATTAAAACTCACACAAAGTTTGGTCTTTGCTTCTCACCAGCTTGTTAAAGGTTAAATATCGTTTTCTGCTTGTGTTCGCAGGGTGACATTGGACTCATTGAAAGCATCACTTTGAAGAATTTCATGTGCCACCATTCTCTTGGTCCGTTCCAGTTTGGGCCCAATGTGAATTTCATAGTTGGCCACAATGGAAGTAAGAACCTTCCCTTCACTTGATTGTACCTGGATGTTGTCATGTCTGACATGTGATTTAAATCGAGTACAGCTGTTCTTTTCCCTATATATACACTCGCTGGCCACTTTATTAGCTACAGCATGCTAGTATGGGTTTGGACCTGCTCTCACCTTTGGTCCATGTTGATATGATAGCGTCACACAGTTGCTGCAGATCCATGATGCGAATCTCTCGTTACACCGCATCCCAAAGGTGCTCTGTTGGATTGCACAAGCTATTTGAGTGCTTCAAACTCACCGTCATGTTCAAGAAACCCAACTGAGATGATTTGGGATTTATGACATGATGTGTTATCTTGCTGGAAGCAGCTTTTAGAAGATGAGTACACTGTGGTCGCACAGGGATGGGCATGTTAGCGACAATACTCGGGTAGGCTGAAGTGTTTAAACAACGCTCAGTTGAGCACAGTGTACCAAGAAAATAGTCCCCACGCCATTACACCACCAGCAGCCTGAATTCAAATTTTGACGCTACCATCCAAAAATCAGCAGACCAGATGAGCCTGTGCAAATTGTAGCCTCGGCTTCCTTTTCTCAGCTGACAGAAGTGGCTCCTGGTGTGGTCTTCTGCTACTGTAAGCCCATGCTGCAGTTTCAAGGCTTGACATGCTCTGCATTTAGAGATGTGCTTCTGCACACCGTGGTTGTCATGAGTGGTTATTTGAGTTATTGTTGCCTTAAGCAGTGCAGTCATTCTTCTCTGACCTCTGACATCAACGCGAGAACTGCAGCTCCCTCGATATTTCTCTAGTAAACTCTAGAGATGATTGTGTGGGGAAAATCCCAGTAGATCAACAGCTTCTGAAATACTCACACCAGCCCGTCTGACACCAACAACCATGTTACATTCGATCAACATCACTTAAATCACCTGTCTTCCCCACTCTGATGCTTGGTTTGAAATTCAGCAGATCATCTTGACCATCTCTGTATTACGTTAATGTTGAACAGTCATACTTAACAAAGTGACAGTGGTCCATGTATGTTTTTAAAATGATACAAGAGACTTTTAATATATCAGGGAGGAATTAAGGGATCTTTAATCGCGGTGTGGACGATGGGGTTGTTTGTCTGTAACTATCTGACACGCTGCTGCTTCAGAACAGAATCAACTTATTGGGGTCTACTTACCTGGATGATTGAGCGTGCATCAAGGCGATACTTTGAGAAAGGAACCGTGTAATGATGAGCTGACTGAAAATTTGTTTATTCAAAGTCTGCTCCCTGAGTTCTTTTCTTTTTTTTTCTGTCGATGCACCATTTACAATCATTTGCATAATTTTCTAGCTCTGCCAAGCGCCGCATGTCTGTAAGACGCTTTACATGCACCGATTTAATTTGATGTCTTGTAACTGGTTTATCCCTCAGGCGGAAAAAGCGCTATCCTGACCGCTTTGATTGTAGGCCTCGGGGGAAAGGCCACTGTGACGAACAGAGGAATGTCACTGAAAGACTTTGTGAAGAGCAATGAGAAGTAAGCAATAGATCCTAATGTCAGTAATAAATCGTGTATTTTTATTTTAGTGTTAAACATGCTTCAGATTTCTTTACTAGCAAGCGTCGCTACAACGATGTTAAAAAATACACTCTGGTTTCTAGTACTGCAGATATAACAGTAAAGCTGAGGAACAGAGGGCCAGATGCTTTCAAAAAGGATGTTTACGGCGACAGTATAACCATTGAACATCGGCTCTCAGGTGATGGATGCCGGACCTGCAGGCTGAAAAGCAAATCAGGTGACTTTCCAGAGATGCTGTGACTGGAAGACTTTCTGTGTGTCAGTCCAAGTCTTGTGAAACCTTCTGGAAATCTTAGATTAACCAGACACTCTTGGGAGTGAAGACCAAACACTTCAGCCACACTGTCACCTCCTAATACTGTATACATTCTTTACTCTCAGTCAGGAATTTTCTCTCTAAACTTGCATATATTTTATTTGCATGGCACTGCTTTTAACCGCTGCCTTTCCTATGTTGTAAATGCCATTTTGTAAATATAAGGAACTTAAAGTGGATGTGCCAGTTTGCATGTTCACTCATTTTAACTCCAGGCCTTGTACCTGACCATTTTCAGAAGAATGTTCTTTTGTATGTTAAAGCCACTCAAAACTGACCTGTGAATCGTTCAAGCATAAACATAGTCACCTAACCCAACAAATGAATAATAGACGGCTTAACAAATAGCTTTTTTTTTTTAAGGCACTTTATTACCAACAGTTTCACACAAAATCACATAATTTATTCACATTTCTTCTGTTGAATCTACCACAAAAATATACCAAAGTAACCATACATTAATATTTTTGCACCAACAAGATTCCCAAAGAGTTATTAGCTAAAAAGCTGTCATATCTGAGCCTGGTGTGCAGTGTGTCCTTACCAGACAAGTGGAGGACAAAAGAAGAAGTGACAGGCCTAAAAAATGAGCGAAGTGTGTGTCCACAGCTGGAAAACACAGCAGAGGCTCTGTTGTGTTTTGGGCTGTATTTCAGCCAGTGGTGTAGGAGATCTCGCCCAAATTTAAGGAATTATGAACACAGTAGAGTACCATCTTATTTTATTTTTTTCCAATGAGTGACATGTAAGTTATAACCTCATTTAAAGGGCAACAGAGGTTTGAACCACTTTACTTGCATTTTATGTCTTTTAGGACATCTCGTCTCAAACAAGAAGGAGGAATTAACGTCCATTTTGGACCACTTTAACATCCAGGTACTTGCTACTTTTTAATTTTTTGTCTTGTCGATGCCCTGAGGTTGTACTGCTCCCTGCACAATCATGCACATTAAAGGACTTAACAGGATATTTGCTTGTGTATTCCAGCTGGATAACCCAGTATCCATCCTCAGCCAAGAAATGAGCAAGCAGTTCCTGCATTCAAAAAGCGAAACAGACAAGTATAAGGTAGAGTAACACCACGTTCACTATAAGCTTTGAGATTTAAAGGTCACACCCGTATTGAAGCGTACTTTGATAAGTGCTTTCTTTTCTGCTTTTTTTCGTTTGTAGTTCTTCATGAAAGCAACTTTGCTCGAACAGATGAAGAGAGATTACATCCACATTAAACACACTAAAACGGTCACGCGGCAGCAGGTTGAGAGGCAAGAGGAGGTACGGCATTCCTCACACAAACCGCTTAATGTTGACGTTGCACATCAAGCGAGATTATAAAGCGAATATACGTTGGAGAAATGTTACGTTAAACACCAGTTTTAAAAGCATCTTCTTCTTTTGGGTTTCTCTTGATTTTCTGCCTTTTTATTTGGGAACTAAGTGTATCCAGTTGCGGCTTCTATGTTTATCTAAGAGTAGCCTATGATTTTTACATAAATAAAACATATTTAATTGCTTTCATGCACAGTGTCTCAAGGACCTGAAGCAAGAGTTTCTGCAGAAGAAAGAACGATATGAAAATGTTGCATCCTTCAGTGACATGAAGGTTGTTTTGGAGAATCTGAAGAAGGCAATGGCATGGTGTTTGGTAAGACTTGATCTTGAGGCTTAAATGCAACATTTGCTGGTTGTATAAAGTACCGTGTCATAAGTATGGAAGAGAACGAAGATTTAAATCAAAGGGAAGACGAACACAGCATCCTCTGATGTTCTTGTAGAGCTTGTAATTTTCAATAAATGTATTTTTTAAAAATCACTTTCAGGTGAGTGAGAAGGAGCAGCTTTTAAAGCAGTTGAAGGAAGACATTGAAAAGGAAGAAAATAATTACAAACCCAAGGATAACCTTCAGCTCTGTCAGGTGAGTCACAAGCATTTCTTTTCTGTTAAATTTACAAGCCTATTTGTAAATGTCAGACCACTTCAGACCTTCATTTCTGCATGAACTCGTAGTAGTTGTGTCATCATAGTTGTGTTTTCAGTACATATCCTGAGGTTGTGGGGAGGGGGCGTGGCTCTACCTTGCTGGTGATTATTTTCAGGCATTGTCCTTAAAAACCAGTTTCTTTCTCTCTGGTCTTCAGACGAAGATCATACAGCTAGAGAAGAAGCTTCAAGGCATCAAAAGCAAAATTGACACCGTGAGAGAAGAGCAAGAGTCTCTATCAGAGGACAATGTTAAGTTGAAAGAACAAGTGAAGATCATTAGCAAAGCACACAAGGACCAGGAGGTACTCACCGACAAACCGCCTGGTGTTAATCTGCACGTTTATTTATTTATGCATTGTGAAATATGTGAAGTCATGTTAATGCCACAACCTTTTGCCATAGGTCGTTTATTTTCGAGCTCTTAACAAGTTGAAACAGTCGGAACAAGAGCAAAACCTTCTCCAGGAGAAACTTAACAAGGCAAAAGCAAGGTAAGAGTTACAAAGTACATTTATTGGAATACAGCTGATGCATTGATTTTGAATTGTTTTTTTTTTAAAACTCTGTTTCAGTAAGAGTTTGAACAGTGAGGGAGACTCAGAATACACAAAACGGCAGAAGAGTTTAAGTAATCTGAAAGAGCAGCTTGCAGAGCTGGAGAATAAGTGCACGAACCTGAATCAAGACATCAAGAACAAACATCAGGCGCTTCTCAAAGGAAGGGAAGAACGGGACAAGCTGAGGTATAACAACGTTAATCAGTTCTCGTTTAAACATATTGTCAAAGAAGTGAAATTTTATGATGTTGCTCACTTTGTATTTACCAGACTGGAGGAAAGGAACGTACAGGCTTCATACGAGTCCAAAGTAAAGAGGAAGAACCAGCTGCTCGCCAGTCGATCGAACAAACTAAAGCGCTTTGGAGACCAGGTCCCTGACATGATGACTGCTATTAGCGAGGCTTATGCCACGGGACGCTTCCTTAAGAGACCTGTTGGTCCAATAGGTAACACTCATTTTCTTTCTTTTCTTTTGGTTTGTTTGTTTTTGACAAAAATCATTTCAGACTTGCTTTGTTTGACTTTTCAGATCAATATGATCTACGTGTTAACGTTCTTGATGAGAACATTGATAAAACTCTAATATTTGCTCGATAATTTAAAAACCAATACCAATAACCAGTTCGACTAGAACAGGGAAGAAGCAAGTCGTCTATCAGTCATCACATCTAAGGCTCTCTGATCAAGAAAATGTGTCCTGCTGCTAAACCATACACGGGGTAGACCGAGTTAGCATCGTCGCCTCACAGCAACAAGGTCCTGGGTTCTGTGCTTGAAAGCGTGATCTCAGAAAATACATCAAATGTGAAATGTGTTGTATGTCTGTTCTTCTCTTCTTCACAAGTGTTGACATTTTGTTGCTTTTTCATGAGAAACTGAGAGCACGAGAACTACTTGTAGGTTTCCCCTGGGCAGATCAAATGTGTGCATCTGACCTAACTGCACAAGGAGATTGCTTCTGATTGGATCACTCCCGAACTTGTCCCGCCTTTCTAGACAACTTAGTTTGTTCTGATCGAGCCGTCCATTATCATCTCATTTTTATTCACGGACAAAAGTATCAATACATTTCATCACAGTTTTTATTATCGTGCGTTAGTATTTTTTTTTTTTTTTTTTCATGCGTCCCATCTTGATGCTAAATAAGCTAACCAGTTCCTAGCTGCAGCTGCATATTTACTTTACAGACATATCTGTAATGTTCTTTTCTTCCATGCAAAAAAAAGCACATGTTGAACCTTTTTTTTATAAACATCTTTAACCTTTAAATGATTCAAAGCTTTCTACTTTTGATATATTGCAGTTGACACTCTGTTTATTCCCAGGGGCATGTATCAGTTTAAAGGATCCTTCGTTAGCTGTGGCTGTGGAGTGCTGTCTGCGGAGCTTCATGAAGGCTTTCTGTTGCGACAACTACAAAGACGAGGCGGTCCTCCAGGAGCTGATGACGCGCTTTTATCCAAAGGGCAACAGGCCGCAGATTATCGTCAGCCCCTTCTCCGATAAACCTTACAACATTCATGGAAGGTTGGCATTATGTGAGATCTTCTTTTCTTTTTCTTTCTACATTTTTCTGAAACGTTTGTGTTTTTTTAAACATGTTTTGCTTTCACTCTGTGCTGTTTCACAGGAGAGCACATCATGCGGAGTACCCATCGGTACTGGACATAATCACAGCAACAAGCCCAGTCATTATCAACTGTCTGATTGATATGCGAGGGATAGAATCAATCCTTATAATCAAAGTAAATGTCACACTAAGAACTGCTCATGCCTTGATATTGCCTACTTTGGTGCTTTAGGATTGAAGTTGCATTTGATTTTTTTGTTGTTGTTGTTTGCTCGCAGGAAAAAGATAAAGCGAGGAGGGTCATGCAGCACTGCCGTCCGCCTAAAAACTGCCGTGAAGCCTTCACTGTTGAGGGGGATCAGGTGTATCCAAACCGTTATTACACGTCTGATTTCAGCATGGCAAAATATCTTGGTGGGGATATTGAGACTGAAATAAGGTAACCATTGGAACCTATTCAAGGCTTGAATGGTTCTCTTTGACATTTACACCCAGTTAAATGGTCAAATTGGATCTTTATGTCAAGTGGAAATGACAGCAGTATAAGTTGTGCAACTGTACAGGAAAAAAAAATGTGTGAGATGTGGTATGTCTCCAAGTTTTTCTCTGAGATGAATGTGATCCTGTCTGTTACAGTATGCTGGACTCAGACCTGGAGAATTACCAGGCTCAGCTGTCCAGGTTTCAACTCCAAGTAAAGTCTGTCACCGAAGACATTGTGAATATGGAAGGCAATCTTAACAACACCATCCTGACCATGAAGACAACACTGGTCAGTAAAAAAAAAAAAAAAAAGAACCTGAAGCTGTTAAGCAATTATGCTGTTTGGGTTTCCTTTCATTTTCTGCATTTGCGGTTTGTCTCCTCTTTTTGTGGTTTCTTGATTCCAGTTTAAGCAGAAAAAAAAAGTGAATTCAGTGTTATGACTCAGTGACAATAGGACAGCAACTTTTTTCTAGGAACATTTGGTGGTCACCCAGAGATTGCATTAAAGTTTTTCACTTTCCCAAGCACCTGTGTCATTTTACAGTTAAATGGCTGTCCGTCAGCAGCTACTGTATATCACTGTGTGTGGAGGAATTTGTGTTTTATCTGAAAACCTCTCAAGCGTTGGGGCTCAAGAGCAATGTAATCCTCCATGACGCCAAAATTGGACAAACTGCACAATGCTTGAATTCTTATGTATTAAAAGAGCAGTCATTTTTCACTTCATGAGCATAAATCTTTGCACAGATAATGTTTCGATGTTCATTATTGATTTTCTGGATTAAAATGTGAACTAAGCATATTTTTAAAGAAAATATGCTTAGTTCATTTTATATATTTTTAAAGGGGTTATATGCTAAAAAATAACAAACTCCACTTACTTTTTCAGTGTTCCAGCCTCAGTAACTTTGACACAGTCTGCTGTAATATTTACACCTCTGATGAAATCTCACTTTATTTTGATACCACGATTGTTTACATAGAGTTTGTAATTGCAGAGAAATACAGTTTGGGCGTGTCATTTTTGAGCAGGACGCTCAGAAAGCCCCTTTAGGCTGAACAGGTTAAAAGATTGTGGCTATTTATTCCCCTCACTAAAAATCAAGCTGGCATCCCTTTCAGTTTTACAGTGACATACTAATGTACCTTGCTAACCACGATAGCTGCTCAGTGTTAGCATTGGGCATGTTTAGTTTCAAAAACCTCAAGATGGCAACAACAGAAAAACCAGTCTTGCAAACAGTATTCCGTAAGCTACTTTATGTATCCATCATTTATGTACAGTCTCTGTTCCAGTTACTGTTTAATGCTGGCAAATCGGTGCTGAAAAGTGTGATTAATGTGATTTTCAATTAACATTAGATTGCATTTATTTTCTCTTCATTGCAGGCTTCTGTGAATCATGTCAAAGCAGCAATAACTGATCTGATGACTGCTAGTGAGGAGCAAATTAATGACATCAGCTCACTGGTGATACTTCAGTTTATTTTTATCTGTTTCATAATAAACCAAACGCTGCCATGAATTATGCACGTTAAGTGTTTCTGAATGTTTTAAACTGTGCAGGAAGAAGTTGCCCAAGAGAATCAGCAGAAAATCGAGGCAGAGAAGCAAAGTGTTCAAGAAGCAAAGGTAGAACTCGACAAGCAGCAAAAAATGGCAGAAGATTCAGACTCCAGGTACTCATCTGTCAGAGAACATATTGATCAGCTTGTAGAGGAAATGGAGCCCCTGAAGGTACAGTACAGGTTTTACAGTTTCAGATCTACAACTTGTTTTGTGCAGGTTTCCAAACCTTTGTGCTTTTGATCTACAGGATGAACAGCTGAAACTGGAGACGGAGTGTGCCAAGCACGAACGAAGCCTTAAAATCTTAGAAAACAAGGTAAAGGCTCATGAAGACAACATTGAAGTCATGAAAAATGAACTTGCCCAAAGAGAAGAAGAGCTACAGGTAGGAAGATTTTTTTCTTTCTTTCAGCACGATACAGTGTACTTAAGCTGTAGTTTAGCTATTCGCGCCAGCCAGTATTCGGTGAATTCAATCAAAGAAAGTCAGCAGATGTCTCGTGATGTTACGACAGAAATACGTGGCGAAGGCTACAGAGATCAGTCCCGAACGGCAGCACAAGGCCGGCAACACCAAGAGCATCGACACAGAGATCACTCGACTGAAGAAGAAGATCAAGGTGTACGAAAGCAACCACGGCGAGCAGGAGCAGGTGGTCAGGTGAGAATCCGAAGGCTTTTTTGAAACTTCTGGGACTTCTGTGATACTTGACAAACTGATTTCTCAGCAACAGAGGCAGAAATGATTTTAACGGTTAAAACTCAGATTTTTATTGAGCTAGTTCATCAATCACCTTAGTGCATATGTAAACTGTATGTATAAAACTGGTGGAATGTAGGTAATCCAATCAAGCACTGAACCTGTGTACAGACTTAAGGTACTTCCTGCATTCTGCTGGTATATATTAATCCCAGTTTCCCACTAGACCTAAACTGGCACCCCACTGAGCCAAGGATTTTCACCTAAGCTGACTTATTTTATTAGCTAACCTAAATGGACTATTAGGTATTATCAAGGTTAAAGTAGACCAGAACGATCCAGAACGATTGTCAGGCAACTTTATTGATTTTTTCCCCTGGTATTACTTCCAGCTTATGCTCTCAGGGCCTTCTTTTTTCCTTCTCATCGGTGTGATGCCTTCATGCTGCAGATATCAATAAAGCTGTTGTTGCTGAAATTGAATACCTAGCGTACTGCTCCGTCTATGCTTACCTGTATTTGCTCCAAATATAAACAGAATAGTATTTATCGCTGTTGACATTCAAATGTTTTAAACAGCACAAGAAATAAAGACTCTGTGTTTCCCAGGGAGAAAAGAAACATTCACGTGTGAAAACTTTACTGAATAGAAATGATGAAAGATGTGAGGAAGAGGGGAGAGGAGAGGAAGACGCAAGATTAATTTCATATTTATATGTGATTTCAGGTTGGGGTTTTTTTCATATTGTAAAAGAGCTGGAAAAACTAATTGAAATATAATTGTTTTCTTTAGTCAAAGGTTGCATGACAATACTAGACTGTCCAGTTCAGTGCACGCTAACTTGGTTAGTTTGCAGTAGTGTGGTGAAGTTTAAAGTAATGCAGTAATGTTGGAGTAGTGCACAGCAGGCTGTGTTTTTCATGGCCAATGTCCAGTTACATCCAGGCTAGTAGACATCAAATTTAAGCTGCTCGGTGTCTATCTTGTTGAATTGAGATAAGTCCACAAAGAGCAGTAAACCTTAGAGCAGCAGCTGCACATGTTAGCTGATCACAGCCCGTATGCAAAGAAAACAAATCTATTGGAGCTCAAAGTACAAAGTTTCCTTCCCAGTGCTACAACTGACAAATCCCACTTTAACCCCCTTTTACACATAAAACAACAGCTGAAGAAAAAAAAAAAAAAACTAGTATGATTTGCTATTGTTTTCCTTGCCCTTATGCTTCTGCTAATCAGAGAGGACTGTAGCATAGATTGCTACATATGAGTCAGGTTGTTAAAGAAAACAATAGACTCCTCGGTCTCCTGCACACGCTCTCAACCTCCGGTGTTAAAGACCGCAGGCGCGCCACCACAGACGAGTCGATGTCTGTGAAGCACACGGTGCAAAAATAGCTCCGCATTAATCGGGTGCAGCGTTACATTGAATAATTATTGTTATTGTTATCTAATAATTGTTGTCGCCACACTTAAAGGTGGTGTCTTACTTTTAATTGAACAGCGTTTTTGTATTTGCTATCTTGCCCTTATTTACATATTTATTGAGAGCGCAATATTCGAAACACTTCTGGATGTGTCATGGGTGTTAATTGTTTTATTAACACCTGACAAGTGGAACGCTATTGGCATCGTAAAGCTAGACTTGGATAAAGGAATATATTGTTTTTAGTGTCTAACATTATCGTATAGATATATTTTAGATAGCTCCGTCTTAATCTCAGACATTATGTATAGTAGTAATACCCTTATAGGAGTCATTAGAAAAAGTTGTAGCAACTATAGAGATATGAACTTGAGGTAGGAGTAATGGATGGATTCAAGGTGGGGGTTGACAGATGAGACCAGGCAGAAGTCTCTGTGGACTATGATGTCAGCAGATGACATTGTGATCTATAGAGTAAGGAGCAGGTGGGAGAGAGCCTGGGAAAGCGGAGGTGTGCTCTGGAGAGAAGAGGAATGGAAGTAAGGAAGCAAGACAAAATACATGTGTGTGTGTGAATGAAATGGTGAAGACGCAAGGAATGAAGGAAGTGAAGGTGGATGAGTTTAAATCCCTGGAGATCATCCAAAGCAATCTATAGTGCACAAACAAGGTAAAGAAGAAAGTGCAGATGCAGTGGAGTGGGTGGAGGTGAGTGTCAGGGGTGATTTGTGACAGAAGGATAGCAGCAACGGTGAAAGGGGATGTATACAGGATGGCAGAGGCTTGCGATCTATGGTTTGGAGGGGGTTGCGCTATTCAAAAGACAGACGGCAGAACTGAAGGTGTTAAGATTTTTATTGGGCGCGACCAGGAAGGAGTGGACAGGATTAGAAATGAGGATATCAGGGGGACAGCTCAGGCTGAGCAGTTTGGAGACAAAGTTGGAGAGGCAAAGCTGAGATATTTTGGACATTGGATATTGTATTGTTTAAAGGTGCAATCATCTCAACCATTCATTCTTACACAGCATACACAACTCTCATAGAGATTTACAAGCTAACTTAGTTTGCTGTAGCCCAACTTTGTGGGGGTTTTTTAAATAACTTTTTTAGTTAGAAGATGTCTTTGAAGAAGCCTTTATCTTCCTTCTAACCTATCGTTTTCCCTGGATTTCATCTCCCAAGAATAAAATAAGGCACGCTTCTGCTTACTGAGTTTCAGCTCATCTCCTTCTGACTGTTTCTTCCCCTGTACGGATTAATCAGATCTGCCTGTTGGCCATCACTAAATCATCTCCTGCCCTCATTTTACATGTACACACTGAAGTCTGAATTGCAAAGGATTTAGCCTATGCCAATTTCTTCCCTTTGACCTCATTAGAGAGTACGCCGAGGCCCTCGCTCTCTACAGGGAGAAAACCAACCAAGTTAGAGATTTGCGGAGATTTATCGATCGCCTGGATAACATCATGTCAGACAGACAGAACAGATACAAAATAATGCGTAGGTAAGTAACGACATTGCAAGTTAGAAAAATATAGTATAATGATTAGTTGACATTGGAAATATTGTGCTTTTGGCTGATACGTTCTCTTTTTTTTTTTCCTGAAGGTCCCTGTCTGTCAGATGTAAGTTGTACTTCAATAACTTCTTAATAAAGATGAACTGCTGTGGATCTATGATTTTTGACCACAACAACGAGACGCTCTCTATTATGGTACGTGTTTATCTCTATAGTTTGCCAGAATAGCTTGTTATATTACAGCGCACGTCGAGAATAATGAAAATATAAATTTTGAGACAATTAATTATGCCACACAGTAATACAAAAAAAATATAATATTAAGAACAAAAAGCAGTGTTAAAGGCAAGTACACTCGGCACACTTTGGTTTTAAAGAAAGATGCTTTTAAAGTTGAATCTGCTCCGTTCTGGTGACGAAAGCGTTTGGAAGCCATTCTTTCGAGTTCACACCATCTCCCCTCTC
Source organism: Pelvicachromis taeniatus (assembly GCA_015108175.1). Classification (NCBI taxonomy): domain Eukaryota; kingdom Metazoa; phylum Chordata; class Actinopteri; order Cichliformes; family Cichlidae; genus Pelvicachromis; species Pelvicachromis taeniatus. Next base: position 28,380 of record VURO01020147.1, read on the forward strand.
TGACCCCTCCAAAAACCAGCAGTACTCTTAATATAAGTAACACTCAAACTTGTCTGGCACCGAAGGTAAAGCCTCCAGGCAGGGAGGAGGATGGTGTGAGTGACATGAGGTCGCTGTCTGGTGGTGAGCGCTCCTTCTCCACTGTTTGCTTCATGCTTTCACTGTGGGAGATCACCGAGTCACCCTTCCGATGCCTCGACGAGTTTGACGTCTACATGGTGAGTGCGCAGAAAACTCATTAGTTGCATGTAACCAGCAGAAAATGCTTACGAGGTTTGGCTTTTACTCACTTGAATTAACAGTTCCCTTTCTTTTCGCGGCAGGATATGCACAATCGAAGGATCTGTCTAGATCTGCTTCTGGAGCTGTCAGAGCGGCAGCATCTTCGACAGTTTATCTTCATCACTCCTCTGAACACCAGGTAATGTCTTCATATCTTTTGACGTTGACTGCTGCTTCTGTTTTCTCTGTGGAGGCTGATATGCGCCAGTAGAACAATTGTAGATTTTTGTTGTTGTTGTTGTTGTTGTTGTTGTTGCTGGAATCTTTTTTTTTTTTTAGGTAGGTGTTTTTGATTTAACTGTTTTTCAAGATGCTGTATTCTTCTTCTTAAACCTTCCGTTATCCATCTTTACCTTTTAATTTCTAAAAGTGACATGTGCTGTGTGGGAAACACTTGACAACTGATCAAAAGGTTTGTATTTTTCAGCAATCTACCCAAGTCGGACCTCATCAAAATCCACCAGCTGCGGGCTCCAGAAAGACACCGGGGTCAAACAGAAGATGCAGATGTTTAAACTGAGCTTCAGTGACATCAGTGGATGAATGTTATTGGGCATTACTGTATACAGTTAGAAGAAAAAGTTTAGGAACTCTTTAGAATGACCAGGATGTCTTCATTGAATTGCTCTAAATGTGGTGTGAGTTTCACCTAAGTCCCAGTGGTATGCTGGCTAGAGTAAACAGGCTATCTCAAGAGCTGTTTACTTTAGCCGGAAAGAGTAAGTGTGCTTTTGAATCGAGTTATTTCGTGACATGCAGAACCTCCTCTGGTAGCAACAACTCCCATCAGACATTTCCTGTAGCTGGTCATGAAACTTGAACAGCCATGAGGCATTTTGGACCACTGCTTCCTACAAAATAGTTTCAGTGCATTAACATTTATGGATATGACGCAACATCTCACTTGGATTAAGACTGTATCATTACAAAACCCAGTCCTCTGTTGTGGGCTTGCTTAGAAGTTCTTGACACAGTGCCAGGCTCTGAGGTATCAAAGCAACATCAGTCCATGGTCTTAAAATTAGATCAATAGCAACATATGATATATTACACCGTGCCATTATTCATTTAAGAAAAATGCAGCGCCCGCAGGTCGGCCGCTACATTTCAACCACAAGACCTATGTTCGCCTGCTCACCCGATAGCTGAACCAGCACCTTTCAGGTCTGGACTTTGACTGAGTCATTGCAACACCTTGATATTTTTATTATTCAGCCAATCTGATGTAGATTTGCTGCTGTGCTTGGGATCATTGTCCTATTTTATGGCCCAGATTGGGCCAAGCTGTCGGACAGATGCCCTCACGTTTGACTCTAGAATATTTTGGCATACCTAGGCGTTCATGGTCGAGTCAATGACTGCAGGAGTTCCCAAGTGCTGTGGCTGCAAAGCGAGCCCAGGTTATCACCCCTCCACCACCATGTTTCACATTGTGCTCATATACTGTGTTTGCTTTTCACTAAAAATGGCGCCGTGCGTTATGGACAAACATCTCCACGTTGTTCTCGTCAGATCCATCTTTTCAAACCCAAGCGATACTGCCATGTTGTTTATAGAGAGAAAGGTTCAGGCTTTCTCTAATTGTGCTTTCACGAACTTTAACTTTTAACACGCTAACTGAAGCCCGTAGAGTCTGAGATGTAGCTCTTTATTACACTTTCTCTGAGCAACGCTCAACGCTCTGGCTTGGGTGAATTAAGCACCTTGATCGACTGTTGTTGTGATTTGGCACTACATAAATAAAATTGAATTTGCCTGGGATGTCTACTACTAGCACAAGACTGAGCACTGTGTAGAATGTTTTCCACATTAATCTTTGTCATTATAGCATGGTGTCCTACAAATTGTTTGGAAATGTCCTCGTAACCCTTTCCAGATGAGCACCAACAACAGCTTTTCTAAGATAACTGCTTATATCTGTGTTCGTTGGCACTGCGTTAACTGCTCCAGATCTCCAAGCTAATAAAACTTCCACTTTTATAGAGGTGCTCACAAGTGCTGATGATCATTTGGTCAAGTGCATTTGATTAGCAGCCCCTGGCTCGTACCCACCCCCTGAATTCCTTTGGAAAAGAGGGAAATTAGATTGCATTTTGGTTTAATTATTAATGGCAAAGTGTAATATGTCATGTTTTGTAGGCCATATTAGGTTGTATTTAATTTTAAAGACCTGCTAAAGGTACAACTATTTTCATTATGTCCTGATAATAAAACCTTAAAACTGACAAGACAAATTCTGGGTGATCGTTTGCAAGCTTGAAATGTACCACAGTATGTTTGTGTGCATTTTGTTTCTTTTTTTTGTCCTTTTGTTGCACTGATTTTGGTGAAATCTCACACAAACCATTTCTATGAACAATCTGTAATTTTTACAGCTGTATCCAAGCAGCTGTTGCTGTTGCTCATGTGGAGGCTCATGTAGTTTTTTGTTTTTTTGGCCTACAGTTTGAGCGCTTTGAGTGATTGCTCAGTGTGTTCACTAAAGGCTGCTTTTATAATTAGTTTTGTGTTTGTCTATCATCGTTACTTAGATGCAGATCACGCTACATTTTTTTTTTTTTTTTTTACGAGGACTAAATGAAGCAGTAGTTGCAGCTGCATATCAGTATTACTGTGTATTTTGGAGATCACTGTTTTATAAAATGTAATTTTTCTTGCGAGTTCTCAGCTTTTTATTTTATGCAACATTTTTCTCATTTTATATCAAATGAATGCAGGTTTTTAAAACACCACAGGGGGTTGTGTGCCAAAAATCATACACTGTACAAAGGTAATGTTTTGTCCGCAATAGAAAAGATGTCTGAGTGTAATTTTAATGTTTTAATGAAACACTGAGTGGCTGATGATGATTTCCTCTGTACATTTTTGGACTTTACATACACGTTCACAGTTTTAGTCATTAATATTAAAAATTTCACAGATCTACCAGAAGTATCCTGCACTATTAATGTGTTCCAGCGGCTTTTATTCCAGTTTTCAAGAGCTAATGCCTGTGTTCAAGCTGCCATGTGAAAGATGGAATCAGGCCACTGTATCTTCTTTAAAATTGTCATCAGCATCTGGCAGGGCTGCATCCTGCCTCTGTTCTTTTTTCAGGTTGCCCTTGATTACATCATGTGGCAAGCAGTAACACACATCAGAGGTGGCATCCGCTGGAGTGATGGGCAAACACAGCATCACAGATGATAACAGTGTAGTTGAAACGCAGCGCTTTAGATAGAAGAAAAGTCCAAGAAAGTCAGCGAAGGGGAAAAACCGTTCAGGTCTAATCTTGTACACAAATGTTTAAACATCAAAGAAGAGTTGAAAGACATGAGCCCCTCCTAGCCTGTCCAATCGGATTCTTTACGAGGGAAATGTTTTGATCCCATCCAGTTTTCTTGAAAGCCAACACAACATAAACCATTTGGCTTGTACGATTGAATTAATAGTTTTTCTTTGTTTGCTTAAACTGAGATGAAGGCAGCAATATGACGGATCAGTTGGACAGCCGTTTGTCTTTTCTGGGTGTCCCACCTCTCATCCAAGAGACTTCTTCAGTTCTATTGATCATGTGAGTCAACACATGAGCAAAGGTGTGTTTAAAAAAAAAAAATATATATATATATGGGTCATTAATAACCCTGGGGTTTAATGGTGAAACCACCTTGTAACCTTGCCCTACTGCATCATGTGACTTATTGGGATCTCTTGAGGCCAGGTGTGAGTGGGGATTGAAGCACTTGGGAAGGGATCTCAGGACGGCATTGCAGGTGGTTGATAGCTGCTGTTATAAGCCACCACCTCTGTTCAGTGATGGGCATTCACAGGGGATGATGTGAATAGATGATGTCCTCTTTTATTTGTATAACTTGGTCCACAATGTGAACACTGGCATCATCAAAAGAGTGTTTCAGTGCAGATGTATAGCTGAGCTCCTGTTAAGGTGGTTCTTGTATGTTGTGTTTATAAAGTGCCTGTTTGGTTCCTCTTTTGTGGAGATCCAACCATTCCTCACTGCAGAGCATACCATATCCTGTTTAGCTTGTGTTTTAGAGTTTTGTCCTTGGGATTTACCAATTTTGTCTGAGGGTCTTGCTGGGTCTGCTGGTGTCTGAGCTGATGACAGCCCAGTCGGGATAACCATGTTTTATTAAGAGCTTTCTTTAAGTGTGTGTTCCTTTTCTTTCCCTTTTTCCTTAGAGGAAATATTTTCTGCCTGGTGTTGTAGGGTCCCAATTACCTCAAGTTTGTGTTTCAGAGGGTGGTGGGAGTCAAAGAGTAGGCACTGGTCTATGTGTGTGGGCCTCCAGTAAACTTCAGTATTGAGGCTTCCAACCCCACAGCACAGTCCAGAAGCATGTTGTCCTCCCTGGTGAACATTTGTTTTAATCCGCTTGAGTTCATTTGTTTTGTGGAGGCCTCTACTTCCTCGGTTTTAATTGCGACCCATGTGTCAGCCGCATATCTGTACGCAAGGATAGGTGCTGTCTTTTTGAAGGAACCCAGAGCTTTACTCTCCACTCCCTTCATGTAAGAATGGGTGCAACTGATGAGCTCATGGCACATCCATGATTTTGTCTTTGCATTGCATTTAAAATATGTTAAAATAAAATGATTCTTAAGTATAGAAATATGCTTTAGAGACTAACCGCTAGCGCATTAGCCAGCTCGGCTGTGCTTTGCATTTAATGTGAAACGATTAGAGCATCATGTGAAGTGTCATTCAAATACTTTCTTAGATACAACTTTAATCCCACGCTGCAAAAAATACTGTTTAAAAAAAGTGCTGCGTTTTATTGATTTATTTTACTTAAAGTAGTATGTAGTCTGTGTTCTCCTTACTATTAGAATTTCTAAGTCTCATCTTAAATGTGACCAAAAATAATGACGTCAGCACATCGTTCATATCATCCCTGTTAGCCAAAAGCATGACTTCAGACTAAGTGCTGTGACAGTTTCTTTCTTTCTTTTTTTATTTTATTGAATTGTGACATCAGTGTCAGTGGTCACAAGCTTTCTGTTTACGAGGGGCAGCCAATCACAAGAGAGGCAGAGGAGTAATAACTGGTTGTTTCAGGTAGTGGATGAATTATAGTGTGGATCATTTTAAACTGTGAATAATGAAGGAAAATAGGGAGCTGGAAAAGAGAATAATGTTTAGGGTAAAAGGTATTATCAGGTACTTGCTGTTTATTCTTAAATAAATTTTATTCTGTATTGCTGGATAGTTTTTGATGAATAATCATATTTTGATCTAATTTATGAGTAAATAGTTTTGCTTTATTCTGTTTTTATGAAGCTGACAAGAGTAGTGTTAAATAAGCAGTACTGGAAAGTGTTGTAGTACTATTATAATTGTAGTAATACCCATACTGATTAAACTAAGTCGCAAAGTGGGTGGTGTGTTGCTTCCAGCGGGAAGCGCTTTTTATCCTTTTGTAAAAATACGATTTAAATTTACCTCATCAATGTGATACCTCGAGTCTTTTAATCAATCGACCCAGGTCTTTACTCAGTTTGTAAATATTACCACGATATTACTGCTCTTTTTAGCTACTTGTTGTCACTGTTCTCTTTATCAGAAGTCTTCATGGATTATCTTGCAGTATCTGTTAATCGTCATTTTTGTGAACAATTGGAATCACTGTTACAAATAAAACTGTAATTCTGAGCACGTTTTATGCGAATCGTATGATTTATGCACACAAGGCTATCCATCCATTCACCCCTTTGTCCATCCATACAAAGCACTATGTTCAGAGATCATTTTATTTTGCGTCCATTAAGTCCACCTGGCAGCCCGTGCCTTTTGAAAAAGCCTGTTCATGGTTTATTTGTTTTAATCACTACAGAATTATTTTTGGGTGCAACACATGCCACATGTATAAAAGAATACAGTCACTTGTATTATGCTTTTTCATATTTGATATAAACATTTACTAGACAAAGAATCTGACATGGTGACTGGCTTGAAATTTATAAATTATATAGACACTGATAATGTAATGCTTGGTTTGAGACAGAACAATGACAAGCTTCTGCACCTTCCACTACTATAAGTGGACTACAAGCAGACACTCAGTCCTTGCTTGCATAGCCTGGAAATGGGGAAGCAAAACTGCTGAAAGAGAATTTCTGCAATAGTTTCTACCTTCGCCAGCTCGTTGCTGTCTCGCTCTGAAACGCTCTCTCAAAAGCTTTATCGAGCACCTCTCTCGAGGGTCCTGCATCTTTGATGACTGCAGCGAACAGAATAGATTAGAAGATGAGACCTTTCGATAAAAAGTTTGTCCTTACAAAAAAGTTTTATACGAAGGAATGCAG
>VURO01020147.1:49945-70826 GCA_015108175.1 Pelvicachromis taeniatus
GCTGTCTGTGAAGATGTCACCCTCAGCTTCTTTGGGCTTTAGGCTTCTTTTAAAAGAGCAACATTCTTCCGGAAAGCTGCTGAAATCTCTCAGAGAGCTCCACAGAAGAGGTGAGGTTTGTTTTCAGCCAGTTTAGACTGTTTAAAGTAACCGTCCGCTGCTCTAATCACAACCTTGTCCTACTTTTAATTAACATGTTTGGCTAGTGTACGCTTTTTCACGTTAACTTGGCATTAATGCACAATTTTGAGGTTTTGTACAAACTTACCTTGTTATCCTTGTCGGTTTTATCCTGCCCTGTGAGCTGTCAGTGTCGTTAGCCGCTAATTCTTCCTATTCGCCCACCTGAGCAACGTTATCGTCACTGTCGGAATCACTCATAAAGTCATTTTTGTAGTGGTCTAAAAGCATTGCAAAGAGCTAACCTATCGGTAACGTGCGTGTTGTTACGGTTTTTAAGGTTACTCTGTGAAAGTCCGGCAAGCGGAGGAGGTGAACGGTGTTAGCGCCGCCGGCTTCAGCGGCCCCCTGGATCACTACACCGGGCTGATCAGAGATGGGACGTTGCGGGAGGATGAGCACCAGAAAGCGGTGCTGCAGAAACTTGACCAGCTGCACAAAACTCTGAGAGGATACAGCAACACCCCGACATCCATCTTCTCCAGAGTAGGTAGAAGCACGTGCTTACACGGTCCTACTTATGTTATTATTATTGTTATTATTATTATTATTATTATTATTATTATTATTAATAGTTATATAGTTTATAATGTTGGCAATATAAGAGATTCATCTTTACATTTGTCCAGCTTCACTCAGCCTTTAACTTGGTTCTTAATTATAAAGTATTTTTGTAAAGTTGCATCACAGAATATCACAAAGGTTTTGGGGTAATATTATCATTATGTAGCATTCACACTCCAATGAATGGGGCATCTTGCACTTAGGTATGCAGGCTGGATAGGCTTCAGGCCTCCCACAACCCTGAACTGGATAAGCGAAAGAGGATGGCTGTATTACATATACAGGGATCCCTTTGGTCATGTTAACTATCATAAATGTCATAAATTCTTCCCTGTGTCCTATCCATCTATCCATCCACCCATTTCCTGCTTATTCAATTCAGGCACTGGAGCCAGTCCCACTTGACACTGGTGTACCCGGAGAGAAGCCGTTCATATGAAAACTGTGCCTTACAATAACATGTGCCTTGAGGTGACTGCTGTTTTGATTTGGCGCATTATAAATAACATTGCATTAAATTGAAAAGGCCCCAGGTGACAACAGTGCCAACAGCTACACCACTGTGCTGCCCCACATGTGACTGTTTCACGTCAAAAACATTAACCTAGAAAGTCCAGTGTTAATGATGACGTGTGAAATATGTTTTTTCAGTTTACCACTTTGTCTTCATCTTCTTCTGTTGCTCCTCCCACAGCGGATCATCTGATGCTCCTAGCATCCTCTTCTGTCACACCAACCTTCTGCATCCATGAATCTTTTTTGGGGTCATCTTCTTTTCCTCCTTCCTGACAGCTCCACATTCAACATCCTATGTCCCATATGTCCACTATCCTTCCTCTGCATATGTCCAAACCATCTCAGCCTCTCCTCGCTAACTTTGTCTCCAAACTGCTCAACCTGAGCTTGCCCCTCTGATGTACTCTTTCTAGTCCATCTTGTCCATCCTGACACTCGTCTCAGCCCACTCCACCCGTCTGGTGCTCTGTTTTTCCACTTTTTTCAGGTTACCACTGTGTCACATAAACCTGAGGAGCGTAAGAGCGGCTCTCTTTCGTGCCTTATCCTCTTTGCAGATAATTTCAGCCGCATGCCTTTTTAAAATTTGCTTCTACACTGTTTCTCTTATCTTCTTACTTAGTCTCATCAGCTGTAGGCTTTGTTGACATAACTTTTTAGTAATTTTTGCTTGTCTCTGCATCTTTTAGTTTTTCACAAAACCAAAGCCTCCCAAAGGTTACTACATCTACGGTGATGTTGGTAAGCCATGAAACTCACAGTTTCAGTTGCATATCTCAATGTAATGAAATAAAGATTTGTTCCTAACACAGAAGATCTTTTTGTTTGTTTGTTTCAGGCACGGGGAAAACGATGGTCATGGACATGTTTTATTCATATGTGGAGACTGAGAACAAAAAGAGGGTTCATTTTCATGGTTTTATGTTGGACGTGCATAAAAGTGAGTACAGTTGTTAGTTAAGCTGCATTTAAGAGAAAAAAGGGGGGGCGAGCTGTGTTTATCAAATGCAACTTTGGACTTTCTCTGCATCTAGTGGCCATGTGGGGGGAAGATGAGGTGTCTTTGTTTTATTGGCAAAAAGAAACACTGTAATGAAACCGAGTTCAAGATAAATCAAGTCTCTTGTATCTGTGCCGTAAAAGAAGAATGCAAATATACTTTCTTTTTTTTTACATCAGTACACAATACATCAGCACAAACACCTCATAACGAGTGTAAACAGAGCGGTGGAGGGGTGATTATTTGGGCTTGCTTTGCAGCCACAGGACCTGGGCACTACGCTCATTGAGCCGACCGTGAATTCCTCTTTATATCAAAGTATTTTAAAGTCAGGCGTGAGGCCGTCTGTCCAACGGCTAAAGCTTGGCCCAAACTGGGCCATAAAATATGACAGTGATCCCGAGAACACCAGGAAATCTACAACAGAACGGCTGAAAAAGACAAGAATCAGTGCTGTAATGATACAGACCACAAGCTAACTGAAATACTGTGGTGGGACATTAAGAGGGTTGTGAATGAACAAAAACCCCACAAACCTCAATGAACTAAACATATGTTGTAAAGAGGAGTGGGCAAATATACCTGCGCAACGGTGTGAGAAAGAAAGTTGTACAGAAACAATTATTTAATAATGGCAACTTTGTCCAACGTCCTGTGCAGAACAAAGACAGCAGCCATATGTTTGTGTAAAACAACACGTTACCCTACCTATTGCATGCTTATTATACATAAAATATCTGATATTATAATGTTGTCAGAATGTGGTAGTTTGCATTTTTCACTTGGTTTATCCTTATTGGGTTCACTTGTAATTATATATTCGTGCAGATCTACAATTAACAGTAACTGCATTTATCTTCTCAATCGACAGGGATTCATCGGCTCAAACAGAGTATGCCAAAAAGGAAAGCAGGAAAAATGGCCAAGTCTTATGATCCCATTGCTCCGGTTGCAGAGGAAATCAGTGAGGAGGCTTGTCTGTTGTGCTTTGATGAATTTCAGGTACTTTTAAATCATCTCGTAAATGTTTAGCCTCTATAGCATGTAACCTCATGTAACAAATCATGTTGCTGCGCTTTACCCACATTTCAGGTCACTGATATTGCAGACGCCATGATTCTCAAGCAGCTTTTTGAGAATCTGTTTCTACACGGTGTTGTTGTTGTGGCTACTTCTAATCGTCCGCCTGAAGGTAAGTGATGTCTAGTGTGATATGACTATAATTGTGTTCCTAACATGGCTCAAAACTCCTTTGGTCCATCCATCCATCCATTCGCAGCTGCTTATCATTGTCAGGGTCGCGGGGGGCGCTGGAGCCTTTCCCAGCTGTCGCAGGGCTAACACACATAGACAGACAACCATTTGCACTCACAGTCACTCCTATGGGCAATTTAGAGTTTTTCAATTAACCTATCCCCACAAATTGCATTGACTGTGGGAGGAAGCCGGAGTACATGGGGAGAACCCACGCAAACACGGGGAGAACATGCAAACTCCACACAGAAAGACCCCGGCCTGATGGTGGGATTGAACTCAGGACCTTCCTGCTGTGAGGCAACAGTGCTAACCACTGTTCCCCAACTCCTTTGAAATTATGTTTTTTTTATGTAAACTCCTTTGGTTTACATAAAAAAAATTAAAAAAAAATTTCAAAGCAATGCCTTTAAAGCAGAATCTTATGTGATTGTATTCATAAATGTAAGCTATAATCACATTCAGGAAATTATTTATCATTTTAAAGTAAACACAGACCAAAACAACGGCAATAAATATTGTGGTATTTAAAATTTGTAGCATCAGTTATGCTATGTCAAAATTTTGCATGATCCGCTGTTCAAAATAACTGTTATTTATCTTACTCGTTCATCATTTGTTTCAGTTGAATGATTTTACCTCCCTTAAGCCAGCTTTCTTCTTACTGGCTGAGCCTTACAAGCAGAAGGTTTGAACAGCAGGTTGGCCGGGCTGTTTTGTGGCTAAATCCATAATGTTAGGAGCCTGAATCGATAATGTTAGGAGTATCTGCTCACACTGACACCACAGAGTAAAAAGAAACGGTTGTAAACTGAGAGTGTTTTAACCCACATGGGGTTACATTTACATCCAGTGACCTCAATATCCGAATTAAATTGTAACAGTATAGAGTATATACTCGCCAAGCACTTTATTAGCTACACCTTGGTAGTACGAGGTTGGAAAGAACTGCTTTAATTCTTCGTGGTATAGATTGAACAAAGTGCTGGAAATATTTCTCAGAGGTTTTGGTCCATGTCGACATGATAGTGTCAGAAACACTTAGAAATGCTCTTCTTCATACCTTCATTGTAACAAATGGTTATTTGAGTTTCCTATCACATCAAAGCAGTCTGGCCGTTTTCCTGTGACCTGAGTCAGCTCTGAGTCAATAAGGCATTTTCACCCACTGAATTCGCTCATTCTATTCTCTTTTTTTTTTTTGGACCGTTCTCTGTAAACCCTGGAGATGATTGTGCGGGAATATCCCAGTAGATCAGCACTTTCTGAAATAGACTAGCCTGTCTGGCACCAACAAACCACATCACATTCATAGTCACTTAAATCACCCCTCTTCTTCATTCTGATGCTTGGTTTGAACATCATCAGGTCATCTTGACCACGTTTACATGCCTAAATGTATGGAGATGCTGTTGTGTGATTTGAGTGTGCAAATGACAGAAAAAAGGAAAAAGCATAATCGGTCTTCTATAACATTTTGAAAGCCTTTTAGATCTAGATTTATGCCAGATAACAGCAAATGTGACAATGATTTTTTTTTCTTTCTTTGTTTCCTCAGACTTGTATAAAAACGGCCTGCAGAGAGTCAACTTTGTGCCTTTTATTGGAGTGTTACAGGTAAGAAAAGGTCCTTTTGCTGCTGAGGCTGCCACGTGTGACACCACAGTTTTTATCTGTAAGCTGTTTGTTTTACTCCTGCAGAAATATTGCCATACTCTTCGCCTGGACTCTGGGATTGACTACCGCAAACGGAATAGACCCTCATCTGGAAAACTCTACTTCCTGTAAGAAATGCTCATTGTAAAACAAGACGGGGATGATTTTGTTTTGTGTAGTTTGCACTGTTTTTCCTATTTAATGTTTCCCTGTTACACCCGTTGTAGTTCCAGTGAACCTGATGCAGAAACGACCCTCGATAAGATGTTTGATGAGCTGGCTTTTAAACAGAATGACAGTAAGTCTGCTTACAAAATGACACACTGGTTTATCTTATAGTATCGCCTCCTTTACCGCTTGTTATTTAAAGTACTGAACATAATGTTTTCTGCAGTAACACGACCAAGAATTCTGAACGTCCACAACAGAAAAGTCCGCCTGAACAAAGCATGCGGGACCATCGCAGACTGTACGTTTGAGGAGCTTTGTGATAGAGTGAGTCTCTTTTACAGACACACTGTGTGATGGATGTTATAGTATAGTTACTGTTTATTAGTCTTTTTTTAGATTATGTGGTATGTCAGGCTTACTATGGGGGGAAAAGTGGTTTGCTTTATTTTATGGCACAAATTGGGCTTGTTTTGACTTACAGTTGTATCAGAAGTCTCTTTTTAAAAAGTGAAATCAAAGGTATGCTCAACCACAAGAGTGCAGTGTTTTTGTTTTGTTTGTTTTCCTTCAAATTTGCAAACCACAGTCTTATAAGCTGCTGGTTTACCCATTGCTAGTAAAAACGTGCAGATGCGAGAGTCTTCAAAGTTGCAGTATGACTGGATTTCTGCATACTGATGACACAGTGCTGCTGCAGTGGCCTCGATCACTTGTTATCAGATGTTTACTGTACCAGTTTTTATTGCTTTAACGTCACATCAAATAAATTCAGTTGCATTTTTATTTATGTTCCTCTTCCTGCATTTTAGTCTAGTTGGTTTCCTTCATAACGATGGGAAATGAAAGATCTCTGTTTAAATGACTGACTCGCTTTTGGTTCTGCTTATTCTCAAGAGAAAGAGACTGCATAAAATGTTTACTAGAAACTTTGTATTAGTCAAAATGTGGTTTGGTGAAAAACTTATGGAAATGAAAAACATTACTCAAACCAGTGTGGAAAGTCTTGTTTTGGATACTTCATACACGTGGTTGAATATAAATGTTCCAGCCTTTAGGAGCCAGTGACTACCTAGAGATATCCAGGCTGTTTGACACGGTCTTCATTCGACACATTCCTCTGCTGACGGTGAACAAAAAAACTCAAGCCAGGCGGCTCATTACGCTCGTGGATGCCCTCTACGAACATAAGGTACAATCCCTTTATTTGTTTGTGTGCACATTAAACCTGCACTAAATAACCAAACACGGGAATTTAACACTAAATTTGTCTCGTTTCAGGTGCGTGTGGTGATCCTCGCAGATCACCCGCTGGAGGATATTTTTGTACAAGACGGGGATCACAGTCACGACGAGGGCCACATCCTGATGGATGACCTGGGGCTGAAAAGGGTAAGCTGTGACTCTGTTTCCACCCAGAAACCAGATTTGGGTAATTTTGGTGGTAAACACAGATGATTATGGCCTCTGTGGCCTACGCCTGACAGTAAATGAAACCCAGAGCACAAAGCTAAAAGTTAAGTCAGCACATACTGTGTAAACTGTAAGAATTATTTCAACCAGTTTTTCAGTTTGGTCCCAAATCCCCTTTTTAATTGGAAAAATAAAAATTCATCCTTGAAATGTATCAGAAACATAAAATAATGGAAATTAATGTGACAATTTTTAGCTCTTTAAAACAGAATTTGCAGATCTTATAAACCTAAATCTTATTCACAGTAGAACTTAGAACTTTAAAATGTTTAAACTGACACATTTGATTATTTTCTTAAAAATTATTGCCTCATGTTGGCAGCAGCATGTCTCAAAAAGGTTACCACGGGGCTGGCAAAATGCTGGAAAAGTGAGTGATACTAAAAAGATTCGCTGGAGGAACATTTGCAGCTAATTATGTTTATTAGCAACAGGTCAGTAACATAACTGGGTATAAAAATAGTGTGTTAGATAGGCAGGTTCTCAACAATAAAGATGGGCAGAGATTCACCAATCTGCAAAAAAAGAAACCCTACAAATTGTAGAAAAATTCAGAATAGTAATCTTCAATGTAAATTATGAAGCGCTTAAGTATCTCATTATCTAAAGTACATAATGTCATCAGGTGATTCAGAGAATTTGGAGAGATCTCCATGTGTAAGAGACGAGGCTATCAGCTCAATTCAGTTTTATTTATATAACACCAAATCACAACACCAGTCACCTCAATGCGCTTTATATTATAAAGTAAAAACCCTACAGTAATTCAGAGAACACCTCAACAATCAAGTGATCCACTTGGCGACAGTGGGAAGGAAAACCTCTATTTTGGGAGGGGCAGCCATGTGTCGTGACCATTTGGGGGTTGATGGTACAACCCCCAAATGGGGGGTTGTATCCAATATTGATACAATATTGGATGCAATATTGGATCAATAAGCATCCAATATTGATACAATATTTTGTATCAATATTGGATGCTTGTGATCTTCAGGGCCCTCAGACATGTGCTCCCATCCAGACAATATGTCTTTTTTAAGGAAGTCCTCGCCTGTTTCAGCAACACAAAAGCTAGCCCACAAGGACCAAAGGACCGTTAAGCAACTCAATATAAGACACCATATCTCTCCCAAACCTCCAGCAGCGAGACTCCTCGGTTCCCAGATGTTTGCAAATTGTTGTTCAAAGAAAAGAGACTGCTACACAGTGATAACATCAGATTCAAAATGACTTATTTTTCCTTTAGACTGAACGTTTTCATTGTTTAAACCTTTGATATGGTTGATTTGCTCTATTGTGAATAAAGTGTTGGTTTATCAGATTTGCAAACTTAACTTTAAGGGAGTAAAAGTTAAGTAGCTCAGTCAAATGTTAAAAGTTTTTAAGATTACAGGTTGTTAAAACATGTTTTTTGTTGTTGTTGTTGTTGTTGTTGTTGTTTTTTCTTTCCTGTGTCAGAAGAGAAAGTATGTCACCTTAGAAAAGGTGTTTCTATTTGGATAAAAAATTACTTAAAATTGATCTATACAAGTCAGTTTTATTATCCACTTGATTTCATTAAAATATAATTTTTTTTAGTCTTTTGGAACATCAAATTTTGAAAGTATTAAACCGATAAATACAAAGTGGAAGTCCAATAAAAGCAAGGTCTACGTAAAATTGTGTTAAATCATCACATGTGATGGCAAATTTTTCTTGTTTTATAATTCAGATCCTATTTTCTGTTCGTCCGAGTTTAAAAGTTATTAAACCTTTTTGTAGAATACAATCCAAAAAAGAAAAAAAAAACAAATGATATGGGAGTTTGAGGGCACTGAAATCTGAGTGTGATAAAAGAATAATCTGTGCGAACATGTTAAGATGAAAGATCTGTGAGTGATGTTGTTTTATTAGACTGTCACCATTGGCTTCCCCCCACCAAGTCGTGTGTGTTGCCATACAAACTGGGCTTCCCCTGTCTCAGTAAACTGCAACGTGTCCTATGTCTAACAGGAAGAAGCCAGCAGTCTGTCCATCTTCAGCGGCGAAGAGGAAAAGTTTGCCTTCCAGAGGACCGTGTCCCGACTCACTGAGATGCAGACAGAAGAATATTGGCTGGAGGGGGACAGAAGCATGAAATCAGAGTCATAACATTAGGAAAGGAAACAGTGTTACCAAAGTTGGTGCTCCTTAATCTGCACTCCTCGCTGCCTGTAACAGCCCAGAACTGAACACTACACCTCCTCCTCATCATCATCATCATCTTATGCAGTACAAACCCAGTGGGACTCCTCATCTCTGTGTGTGTGCAAATGTACTGCAGAGTATTTATTGTTATCTGATCATTTTATTGCGACATTGCACTTTAAGGATGATTTATAAGATGAACTTTGAGTTATTGCCTTTAACTTGGTGCCATTTTGAGGTCCAGCTTTACTTTTTTTTTTTTTTTTTTTTTATGTGTGGGAAATCAACTGGATGACTTTTGGAAAAGGAATCCAAAAGGACTTTCATGAAGATTTAAGGGACATTTTAATTGGATCTATTTTAAGATACACTACGGTTTTGAAAATGAAATGAGTTGTATATGATCTTAACACGTCTAAATACAATGGCAGCAGACTGGTTTGGAGATTTGCAGCCGTGTGTTTATTCGAGTTGTGATTTATTTAGGCAGTGCATGTGAAATGTTTATCTCAGAAAGCTTTGCAGATGCTGCGGAGAATGAATGGCACCATCTGACTCTTCATCAGTGTCTTCATTCGCCAGACGGAAAAAGAAACGCGAACAATGTCAGCTGAATATTACTTATACGGCACAGTAGCTTTGTACATCTGTCCCCACAAATGAAACTGTTTCAGTGTTGGCGTAAGTTGATATTTAACTGCTTTCTGCTTGCATTCATCCTCTGTTTATTTAAATACAATAATGCACACAGCCTTACAGAAACAAAGACTGCACTGTGTGGGAAGTGAAAGTGAGAAGAAAAGAAACTACAGGGGTATATCTCCTGTACAAACAAGTGTTACCAATGCAAGCACCTTTTTTTTCTGCAAAAATTCAATCTCATGTCCTTTTTTATTTGTTTTTTATCAGCATTTCACTGATTCATTGTAAATGTGACAGTGAGGCTAGCAATAACAATACTCCTGATAAGATTTAATGCTCATGTGAAAACAAAGGATTGTACAGTGAGTCATTACACACACACTGTCATCATGTCATGTTATTCTATTTAAATACACTCACGACAACATTATTAGGTGCATCTTGCTAGTAGCGGGTTGGAGCCCCTGTGACATTAATTAAACAATGTGCTGGAAACATTCCTTGGAGATTTTGCTCCATGTTGACAGATACAGTCACACAGTTGCTGCTGATTTCTTAACTGCACATTCATAATATGAATATCCAACTCCATCACATTCCAAATGTGCTCTATTGGATTGAGATCTGGTGACTGGGGAGTGAAGTGAACGTCACTGCCGTGAGCAAGAAACCAGTTTGAGATGATTTGAGCAGCAGAAGATGGGTACACTGTGCTCATTTTGTACTAAGGGGCCCAAAGTGTGCCAAAATGAAACCATTACACCACCAGCAAACAGTTCCCAGAGGCCAGTGGTTTACAGCTCACATGTGAAACTTGGGCCTAAATTTTTAAAGAAGCTCCAAATTATCACTAACAAACACAAAAGCTATGTAATTGAAGCAGCGCCTCTCTTCTACAAAAGCGATGGTGACCGACTATATATAGGGTTGTTTTCCGTCTAATTGGTCTGGCCAGTACCAATACCTCAACTGAGTTAACATGGCAACCAATATTAACATCTGAGGATCACACACCGCTCGGTAACCCAGAATTAGTGCATTTACGCAGATAAACTGCTTCCTATATGGACAAATTCTTTCAACAATTTATTCCATAATCCATAAAACAAACAACAGAACACATTCCCACACAAGAAAACCCCTCCACTTGGTTAAGCCCAGCGATGTTAAACATGACGTCATCTGCACTATAAAAGTCAGGAAATGCTGGGCGATTTACAAACACTTTACCGGTATGGCGTGTAAAAAAGGGGCTAAGAAAACTCTGGTAAGTAAAATAAATAAATAAATAAATAAATAAAGGAACAGCAAACCTGCAACATAATAAAATACTTTAGCAATTTTCCATCTTCAATTTGCTTTAACTGCGTTAAACACAGATCAGTCTTGAAGAGCAAGTGAACCACTGTTGCTTTATGCAAATCAACAATTAAATTAAGCGCGTGGTTTAAAAATTAAAAAGAATAATTCTCTGTATTTGTATTATACTGCTCTATGTCACAGTATAATGTAAGAGATAAGTGGGGACTCAAAGTGCTTCAAGTAGGCTACTCGCCCACTTCTTTTTCCAGTCTTCTGTCGTTCACTTTTAGTGAGCCCATTGGAAGTGTCGCCTCAGTTTTCTGTTCTGAGGAGTATACTCTTCTGCTGCGATACCCCGTCTTCTTCAAACTTTGGTGAAGGAGCTGGGCTGCATGAGCACATCTTGGAGTAGTTCTATAAGTTACTGTTGCCTTCTTATCAACTCCAAGCATCAGCAAGGTCCCCTCACCCAGAGAGCTGCTGTAGACTAGATCTTCTTTTTGGACCATCATTGTCTGCCATCTCTAGAGATGGTAGTGTGGGAAAAATCTCAGTAGATCAGTAGTTTCTGAAATGCTCAGACCAACACATCTGGTACCATCAACTATGCCACGTTCAAAATCGTCTAAATCACCTTTCAAATTCATCCTGATACTTGGTTTGAACTTCCTAAGGTTGCCTTAATCATGTATACACGTGTAAATGTACTGAGTTGCTGCCATGTGATTGGCTGATTAGACAATTGTGCAAACACAAGCGTTTGATTACTTTATTAGTGTATCTAATAAAGGGTCCAGTGACTTTATATATACACACGTTCCTGCTTTTCTGTGATTTAAACCTCAAACATGCCATAGCTTTGAGTCATTTTGGCAATATGGCTTATAAGTATTGAATAGTTTCTGATGTTGGGGAAAACTCTCCCTTTAGGCAGGCTTTAAAAAATACTTTTGGTGTTCTTGTGCTATTGTGAAATGTCTGCAACAAATACCAAGGTCAAATCTGGAAATGCACTCAAGTGAAAAGGAATATATACAAATTTTAAGCTCTTCAGTTCTATTTTCTGGAAATTGTTTCCTAATTTGCCTTTCGAGCCCTTTCCTACACTGTTCGGGGTTATTTTATGGTGGGTCCATACCAAATCTATCTTATGAACTCTGATTTAAGTTTGTATTGGCTATCAAAGACTTATCGGATATCAGATAAAAATCTTTGACCTGGAAAAAAACGCATGGGTGTAGGTGTGCAGCTGAAATTCTTAAGGTCAGTATAGCCACCAAATTTCCGTAAACGGTTACAGTCAGGACCTGATTATATCTGGCTCCGGTTTCAGATAGGAAAATGACATGTTTAGAAACTGCATATTTGAATAAGGGGCAAAAACAACTGCCTATTGTGAGGAGCGTATTTATTTACTTTACAGTGTGGAAAAGAAGTTGAGCTGCTTCTTTTCTTTTTGGTAGAAATTTATAGGTTTTGGCTGTGGCTTGAATATTTTTATGCCAGTCGAGTACATATTAGGACTGTATTCCTGTCAACTCCACATATTTATTAACTTTAACGGTACAATCAGTTTTTCAGGTTATAATTTGGGTTTGTTTTATTTATATTGAAAAGATAAAGATGACCTATATATTCTGACATCCTAGTTATTTCCCCTGCATTCCTGGTTTTTATGTAAACATTCACTTGGATATTGCATGGGGAAAAACAAATGGGAGTAACAATAAGTCCACCTTTACCGTTCATTTTTGCGCACTGGAGACTCTCCGATGGTCACATTAGAGGTGATGTCATTGGCGAGCGGACATCTCTACACTGTCACTTTAATTTCAGTGCAGTCCAGGGGGCAGGATCGCTTTTTCTTTTTAACCCTCTTCTCTTGGGCTCTGAGCGTTTGCGCCAACCGCAGCAGGAGCAGATTGAATGAAGTGTGTTTGCAGGCAGCTGGGTACACGGAGGACGCCGTGCTGCCTCGTTCGGGATGCCAGACTACAGCCAGAAAGCATCATTATTTTTCAGCTCTTAACAGGGCGGATTTTTAGGCTCGGTGCATTTTCCCCAGCAGCCACATTTTTATGAAGGTGCAGGGCCTTGAGAAACCGTCCTCTCATCGCCTTGATGGTATCTGGACTGCAGCGCTGCGCTCAAGCGACTGGCAGCTCCACAGCACGGCTGCTTAAGAACTTGGGGAAGGGAAATGGTCAAGATGGCAGCTGTGCGTGGAGTGATGAATCTGATGTGGTGGCATTAGATGCACCGTGTGTGTATATTTAAGATTTTTCCCTTTGTCATGCAGGATCGCGGTGCGGGACGCGGACGCTTGTGAAGGAACGCCGTTTGGGATTCCTCAAAGACTCCACGGACTCTTCACGTCTTTTCACTCCACACTTCGCGAAATTGCAATGCATGCTGGCCAGGGTGTGGGCTTAGCACGACAAAAAGCGATGTTTTGGTGACTGTGGCGAGCTCCAGCTGCTCCGTGTGCTGCGGACGGACGCCGTGCAGGAGGACTGATAGACGGACACGTGCTGGGACCGAGCTGCAGGCAGGGACACTTGCATATCTTGCATAGTAAATAAACTGTCCACGAAGCCTTCACGCAACATTGATGGAATGCGAGCAGAGTGATTTTATAACCCTTTGTGCAACCACCGACAAATTACGATCAACATGGCTGAGGCGTCGCGCAGCGGCAACGAGCCGCCTTTAAACGTTGAGATAGATCCGGATTTCGAGCCCCAGAAGCGACCACGGTCCTGCACTTGGCCCCTGCCCCGTCCTGAATCTGGTGCGGGCAAGCCCGGGGCAAATGACACTGACGTAATCCCCGAAGAGGAGGATGATGAGGGTGGGAGCACGGGGAGCGGCGCTGTTCAGAAAGCCAGCAGCGGCGCTATTAAAACTCGAGAGGCGAGCAGTAGCAACAGCTCCAAGCCGGTCGAGGTCCAGCGGGGCCCCGCCAAAGAGGAGACCGCCGACGGCTCGCCGTCATCGGCGCAAACCCCCCCAGCATCTCTGGGCGGTTCTGCCACCCAGCAGCTGAGGAAGTCCTCCGCCCGCAGGAATGCCTGGGGCAACTACTCCTATGCAGACCTCATTACCCAAGCCATCGAGAGCTCTCCTGAGAAAAGACTGACCTTGTCCCAAATCTATGAGTGGATGGTGAGATCCGTGCCATATTTCAAGGACAAAGGCGACAGCAACAGCTCTGCTGGCTGGAAGGTGAGCGGTGATGTGTTGAGGCTGTCATCGTAACAAAGACTATTTTCTTTTTTTGTTTTTTGTTTTTGTTTTAAACCTGTCCTGTAAAGACATGCAATGCACAGAGCTCATTTTAATTTGGAGATGGAGGCGGTGGGTGCAAGCACAAGCCTGTAGTCTCATCAGTTACTGTTACTATAAGCTTATATTTATAAAAACCATCCCCTGGTATCAGCAGGGAATCTGTAAATGTGTGGCAGTCTAAGGGGACATGGTGTAACTTTTATATGTAAACCAGTGTAGTTTGTAGTAATGCGCATTACATTACATGCTTCATCATGCTTCTCAAGGATGCAGACGAACCTCTGAGAACAAAGCGGCTTGTATGAAAGCTGAAACTCCAAAAAAAAAAACGTGCAATGCAAAGTTGATTTCACTTCCAGACAAACTGCTCACACTGCAGCACAGACTTCACCAAAGCGTCAGCCGGGCCTTGCTTCTGTTTGATTTTCAGGATTAGTTTGGCCTGGACCAATCCAATTCATCTGTCATGGAATCTAGTCTGATGAAAGCTTTGAGCTTTGCAGGATTTACATGCGGGCATGTGTGCCTGCGTGCATGTGTTTTTTTTTTTTTTTTGGGGGGTTTGTAATCCTGCACAACTGGATATGCAATGCAAGCTTATTCCAGTGAGCAGCTTCTTTGAATGAATCACACTGGTTAAGACTGCGCTGCATTTACAGAAGGGGAAATAAAAACATCACTCTGGACATGTAAAACTGATTAATCTGCACACAATCAGCTGCTTAGTTTGTGTTTCAAACTGCTAGCTGTCAGTTTTCATTCATGTCTATGCTGCCGATGCATATTTGGGCTCGTTGCAGATCTTGACTGGAAGAGGAAACTGTTAATATCAGGGTTTCACACGTGCTGACATCAGCATTTCCTAGGAGATGCTTTGGAGCTGTGTGACATTCAGCATTCAAGTTGAGGCTGGCAGAAGTGTCCCCAGCAGGTTCAGGATTGGACAGATGGGGTTTTAAATTCCAACCCGTCACACATCTCATTCAGCATACTGGGAGAACACCACCTTCAGTTTTGAGCTTTGTCTCCAGTGCTGTGAGTCAAAGTAAATATTCAGCCCCTGTATGGATGCCCATTAACCCCTCTGCGGTTCAGCCCCGCTGTTGTCTTTTCATGATGCCTGGGCACAAGAATCAATCGGCCGACTATAAATTATGTAGGTCAATGTGTAGCCGTATGAGAGAAGCTCAGTGTTTGTCTTTGGATCTGGCTCTGGCTAAACTGGCATTGCTCCAGTCCCTGCTCAGAACGAGGCTTTGCTCGAAGGGTGCTGCAGCACTACTGTGGCTGTGTGTGGGGGAGGGGAAGGCAGGAGTTCGCTCTTTGTGATTTCTCTTGTAAATGCAGTACAGCTCGTACTGTACGTGCCTGTGAAGCTTATTGGATACCTTCTTATATCCAATAACATTGCATCTTAAGGAGGCAGACGGGTAGGTTACGGTGCTGTGTGCTTGCGTTCGGTTTTATTCATATGGATCTGGTTACCTTAAATCTTTAACCATAACAAGATGCTTCAGTCTTTTACTAGATGTCCACAGGAAGTGGATTCAAATAAAGAAGCACGTTTTAAAATGCAGCACTTCTGCAGTAAACGGCCTTTGAGTCTTCAGATTTTGTTGTATCAGTGCCTTGAGCATTTTGAGGTTGTAAATCTGCCTGTTCAACAATTCAATACAACAACAGTACATCTAAAGCCTAATAAATGACCAGACTTGAATGGGGAAAACCTCCTGAGTCGACACTGGGCTGTATCTGAGGCTTATTTGTTGCAACTCCACTGTGTTGGATTGCATTAGACTGAACCGGACGGTGGTATTATTGTGTTTTCTGCCTGTAGCGAATGGGATAAGCAACATGTTGGGATATTTGACTTGGCCCCATCGACAAGTGTGGTGTTGGATATCATGGTAGTGATAAATTTACATGTAAACATTTTGATTAGTTGGAATATGTAGCTGAGAAGGGATACATGAATCCCAACAGAGGATCGATATCAGAACCATCCTAAATTGATCAAATTTAGCTTTAATGGACTGAAACGTTCCTTTTTGTTCCCCGCTGTTGTCTGTTGTTCACCCAGTGAGTTGTAGTCAGTGAGATGGCTTTTATACAAACTGATTCAGATGTAGCAGAGATTCTGACTTTATGCCTTTTGCAGACTAAATATTAGAACAGGAAATGGGTGGATTAGTGTATTTCTAACCAGAAATAAAAGGTGAAGTGGTTGCTCATCTGTTGTGCAAACACAAAGACCAAATGCGATTGCATAAGATTTCAGCAAAAATCAGTGAAACACATATCAGGTATGCTTTTACTGCATTGGCAGTATGTTTGGGATCAATGTCATGCTGAAAAATGAAGCTGTTGCCAATAGGATGTTTTCCAGATGTTGAATCAAAATCTGATGGTATGACAGAGCCTCCTCTGTACAACACAAAATTAAAAAATAAATTTATTAATCACTCCACTGATCATCAGTCCAGTTCTTGTGTAATTTAGCGTACCTCAGCAGTCTTATTGCATCTCTTAGGAATGGCTTCTTGATAGCCACCTTTCTATTCAGACCATTTCTGATGAGCGTGTTTTTATTATTTTTTGCGATGCTCTACACACAGTGTAGCTGGACAGAAGACCATTTAATTAAGAAGGCTTGGGTGCCTTTATGCTCGAATGGTTTATACATAAATGTTCAGTTGTTTAAGAAAAAACTTTAAGGGCTGAAATGAATAAAAAGCAACCGTCAAACTGGAAATTCTATTTGGACCAATTGGAAGGAAGAAAAGTGTAGAAAAATTACAGGTATCTCTTGAATCCATTAGTCATGGCTAACTAGTTGATCCTTGCTTAATTCTTACTTGTTGCATCCAAGATGGAAAGGGCATTAAGAAACCCAGATTTTATATCCTAGAATCAGTGTTTGCTATTTTAATCCTTTTATTGGATTAAAGTTGAAGGCATTTTGTGTGGTTGATGGGTACGCTGCCTCATGGCATTAAGTAGGAAAACTTGCTCGTTTGAGAACCCTCGGTCATTAAAGCCCAGATCAAGTGCCTTAATGAGACCAATTTCTGGTCTCCTCTTGCTGTAGTTTGTTTTGTGTTGAGCTTGTTTAGAGGTTGATTAGTTTAATCATCTTAGAGATGGGTTTAAATAGGACATTGAGTTAATTCGGGTTAATTTAAGCTTTAGAGAATTGAGCTGAAGCCTCTTCCTGTGAAGCTGGCCTGTGGGTTATGGAGATCACTGCGGAGTTTCTCCCTCTGTTACTGAAGTGTGACAGGCTGGGTGTGTACGCTCCAGCTGTTTAATTTTGTACGTGGTAGGGAACATCTCCAGGGAAATCCTGTAGACCTTTCTGAGCAGCCAGAAATGGGTCACAGTGCAAAGAAATGTCTATAAAGACGGTGCAGCATTGGCGATTAGTCCTTTGTATTAATGCTTTAAAGCCTGGACCGTGAAATAAGTGCCAGAAAATTCTGTTGTTTTTTTGTTTTTTTTTGTTTGTTTTGAAAATGGTGTGTTTAGTGAATCTTCTGATGAAATAAAGTAAATATTAATTTGCATACAATTTTAAATTTGTATCCTATTGGCTACATCAGGCTTTTTTTCTCTTTTTTTTGGGGGGGGGGAGAGAATCTTTTTCCTTTCTAAATACTTTTTCTGCAGGCAAAAAAATAGAAACTGATATAAAAGTATCTGTGATATAATTGGCCTTAAAGAATTAAATTACAGTACTGTGCAATATCCTTGAGCCACTCATTTCATTATTTTGCTAGGAAAATGGTAAATGGGTGTGGCAACTGAAACGTGCAAACATGCATGGAAATGGAGTACATCATTTTCTATTGAGTTTGAAAGTCTGTATTTGGGATGGGCCCAAAAACTGCTAATCGCACCTTCCAGATTGTATTGCATGGTGATGTAAATCTGTCCTTGTTTGCATTAATGTTTCCATCAGTTTGGCAAGTTTGGCAACACCTCCAGCTGAAATGCAGCCAAGAACATGAGAGCCTCCATGTTTTCTAGATGGCTATAGACACTCTTGTACCTCTCAACTGTACATATTGTTGTAGTGGTTTACATTATCTGGCTCATTGCTCCTTTCTTGAGCCGTTAAAGAGCTTGGCAATTAATGTAATGCATGTTGTAATCTTCTTTTGTAGTTTTAAGCTTGAGTGAAGTTTGAGAACAACACTAACAGATGCAGCAGGAGTGCACATTCTGACTTGGTCCACTTTGTAGGTCACATCTCGTTAAAGCTTCTAAAGCTATTAAATGTATTTGATACTTGTATAATGTACACAAGATTTTTATGAATTGTTCATATTGGGAAGTTATGTTAATGCTTGACTGACTTTAATCATTTGTTTTGTTACAGAATTCCATCCGACACAATCTTTCGCTCCATAGCCGTTTTGTGAAAGTCCAGAATGAAGGAACTGGGAAAAGCTCTTGGTGGATGGTCAACCCCGAAGGTGGGAAAGGAGGTAAAGCTCCCAGACGTAGGGCTGTTTCAATGGACAATAGCAAGTACATTAAAGGAGCCAGAGGACGTGCCACAAAGAAGAAAGCCTCATTGCAGGCTGCTCAAGATGGGAGCTCTGAGAGCTCCTCAAGCCTCTCCAAATGGACAGGAAGTCCCACCTCCCGCAGCAGCGATGAGCTCGATGCCTGGACAGACTTCCGCTCTCGGACAAATTCCAATGCCAGCACGGTCAGCGGTCGTCTGTCCCCAATCCTGGCTAACCTGGAGCTGGATGAGGTACCTGATGACGACTCACCCTTGTCGCCAATGCTGTACTCCAGCCCCAGCAGCATGTCTCCGTCCACTGGACCAACAGGACTGTCTGATCTGGCAGGCACTATGAACCTCAATGACGGGCTCTCTGACAACCTGATGGATGATCTTTTAGACAATATCAGCCTCACAGCATCCCAGCAGCCTCCTCCTGGAGAGGAAGACGGAGCCAACAGTCAGGGAAGTTCAGTATTTACCTTCAGCTGCTCAGGAAGCAGTTTAGGTAGTCCCTCTAGCAGCTATGGGACAAACCCACTCTTCAGCCCTCCGTCCATCACGAGCCTGCGACAGTCACCCATGCAGACGATCCAGGAGAACAAGCAGACCACTTTCTCCTGCATGTCTCACTACAGTGAGCACCAGGCCCTGGATCTGCTTGGGATGGACTCCCACAGCCACAGCAATGTCATGATGACTCAGTCGGACCCTCTGATGTCACAGGCCAGCACCGCCATCGCTCTGCAGAACTCCCGCCGAAATGCCATGCTGCTCCGCAAAGACCACATTGTGGTTAACCACACCAATGCAGGCCAGGCCCAAAGCTCTTCAGTGCCTGGTTGGCAAGCGGGCTTGTCAACCTCTGACAGTGATGACGGCCACCCTGAAGCCAAGCAGCTACACCTGAAGTCTCCTAGTAAGAACGCCTCTATGCAGCTCAGTTCCAGTTTAACCAGTCAGGACCGTTTCACCGCTGACCTGGACCTCGAGGTGTTCAGCAGCAATCTGGACTGCGACATGGACTCCATCATCCGCAATGAACTGATGGACGCAGATTGCCTAGACCTCAGCTTTGACTCTCGTCTCACCTCCACACAGAATGCCAACAAGAATTCAGGAAGCTTCTCTAGCTCGAAACAGAGCCCTCAGAGCTGGGTGCCGAGCTGAGGAGCTGTCAGACGTAAGGAAGGTGTAAATTTGGGTTAACTGTCCTACGTTGTGCAACTAGAGGGAAGGAAGGTATGTGTTTCAGTAGGCTTTCTTCCTATTTTTCATTTATGGCATTAACTTCAGTACTGTACTAAGTGTCTGAGACAAAACAATGGTGTCTTCACAGTGAAGAAAAAAAGCTAATTGTTTCAAAAGATCAATGCCTGGCCAGTGTGAACAAACAGTACTGAGTGGAATGAAACTACAGAACATTGAGTTAAAGCTACATGGATCAACTCGTATTAGTCTCAGGGATTCACTCATATCACAAAGTAATACATAAAACTGAAAATGAAGTGTTTTCATCCTGCTTTCTCTCCTCTTTCACACCCTTTCATACCTAAAACATTTTTTGCCAAACCAGCTGTCAGCCTGACTGATGGCCTGTTTACAAAAAACTGCAGAGAATGTTACATTACTACGTTCCAGTGGAGGATACTTGACAAGCTGCATTTTCTGTTTGTTTTCTTTTTTTTAAAGATTTCTTTGCGACGTAGCCTAAATGGACAAACAGTTTTTAAAAAGCTTTCCCTCCCCATTGATGCACCAATTCACACCAAATATATGTAATATTATCAAGATGTGAACTGCTCTACATGATGTGTTTTTGTATGCAGTGTTTTTTCAATTTCTTTTTATTTTTTGTAGCAAATTTTACCCTGTGATTTTTAAGTGACATTACTGTGAATTCTGTTCCCTCTAAAGAGGTCCATTACTGAAGTATTGATGATGTTTTTGCTGCAGATCCCTTTTAGGTCCCTCCTCTTCCACTCACTGCAATATTGGAAGTACTGCTCTGTATACAGACCTTAGGACTGAGTTAAGGACATGATTTAGTTCTAGTTACCACTTTTAGTTGTCAAACACTTGGGACTACTTGGGTTGAAATAACCACATTCAGTGACTCGCAGCGCGCTACAGCTACACTTTTTTTTTTTTTTTTTCTC
>VURO01020147.1:79468-100725 GCA_015108175.1 Pelvicachromis taeniatus
TTTTTTTTTCTAATTAATTTTTTTTTTTTTTTGTTGATTAAAAAAAGAACGGATACTAAGTATATGTGTCTGTTGCTATAGTATCCTAATTCTTGAACATCTGCAGCGTGTGTCACTTGGGATGCTGAACTACCTGCGCTCCGTGGAAAGGACTTTGACCTTTGACCTGGCAGGTCTGCAGCTGGAAGGACAGGTGCTGTGCAGCACAGCAGAGGAGACAGGTTGGATGAATGCAGCCAGAGGAGGAAACGGAGAGGCAGAAGGTCTCAGCTCTTTCCAGTATATCCACAACACTCCTGTTGACTACAAGGTAAAAACACACATCCTCTTACTTCAAGTGAATTTTTAAAGAATTGGTTTAACTGACAATCCAGACATTGCTTCTTACAAGTGAATCATTTTCTATCAAAATGTATTGTCTAGGTCCACTGCTCAGAGTTTATGGAGTTTGCAGAGGTGGAGAATCTTCATGATTTTTACACCTCTGAGGGCCGTTACATCCACACTCAGGACCACAGAGGGTTTTACGTCATGTACGACGCTGCTCTGCAGGACCTTGTGGAGCTGATGAATGAGCTTCTCCTCATCAGCTCGCACTTCATCCACAGAAAAACAATCAAACAAATTGGAAAAACTGAGGGAGTGTCAGCCTCGACAGTAGATTTCAACTCCTGTGCTGGGACAGATATTGACCGCGTTGCTGTGCTTCTCAGTTTGTGGACATGCGAGACTGAGTTCATGGAGAGCAAAGTCCAGGTAGAGTGATGAAAAAGATTTTTTTTTTTGGCTCAGTCGTTTCCTATATACCGTATATCTTCCTTTAGTAGCCTGGGAGTTTATTTAAAAAAATTATTTGGCCGGCCCGGCGTTTAAAAGAGACCGGCGATTGTTGGAGACCGGCTCTTATTCCCTTCTCAGACAGAATTGTCGCGGAAGTGAGAGGGAAAGAGGACCCAGGCGCGGTTTTTAGACTGAGGTGAAAAGACGTTTGCGTTTACTTACAGTGCTCCAAAACGTATTCCAACAGTTCACAAATAATGCAGTTCCCAATTGTGCTCCTCCTTTGCTCCCAAGTGTCTCCTTGTCTGTGGTAGCCTGAGTGGTACTCCCCGAAACTTCTCTCCACCCGACTCTCCAGGAGAGGACGTAAAAGACCAGAAAATCACAGTTAGCAGGTTCGCTAGCCGACAGTTCCAGTTCAGTGTAATAATCCCACTTTGATGGTTGCGGCATCCAGCTTAAATGCAGCTGGTCCTAGATGACGGCTGATTGGAAACAGCTGGCCGAGTGATGACACACGGGAGGACAGCGCGGAGGGACTTCCGGGTCGAAGGTTGCCTGGCTACTATTGGAGACCTGCGCCTATTTGTCGTGACGTGTTTTCAAACCGCGGTTTATTAGAAACCGGCCTTTAAAAGAGACAGGCTACTAATGGAAGATATACAGTAATAAAAATAATGCCTTTCATAGCTGTAGTCGCAAATGGCATTGAACTTTATAGAACTACAACTGAGATAAATGGATTTTAGTGAATGACTGTTTAAACTGATCTGCTGTATGCGCTGTGTACGTCTGTGTTTCTTCAGCTTTTGAACTGTTACTATGAAGCCTACCAGCATGCAGTGGGCACCGAGGAGAGGTTTGCATTGGCCCGAGTTATCACGGACATCATGCACAGGAAGCCACAGCTGGACCTGAACCAGGATTACTTTTTACAGACCTACAGGACTGAGATCAGCTGCATCCAGAGGCACCAGCAGCTGATCCGAGACATTCTGGACAGTCAGGTAAACACTAAATGATGCAATGGCTGCAGAACTAGTTTTAGTGCAATAACTGTGGAGACATACCACAGTTATGTTGTGTTTATGTTGTTCATCTGAACAGATAGAGAGACAGCGACTGTACCTTCAGCGCATCTGGAGAAATGATCACAAAGGCTTTACAACCAGCTATGGTCGTCCACCTAACTATGTTCCCCAATATTTGGTCTCACTTGAAGGCGGCAGGCATGTTAAAACAGCTGTGGAGGAACTTTATATTATGAAACATCATTATTTTCTACTTTTCACGCTCATGTTTTTCTTTTTCTTTGCAGACCTGCTCTGATGAACACATTCCTACTAGAAGTTCACCCATCACTCTGTCTGGCCTCTGCAGTCTATCATGGATTGGTTCAGGCTCACACTGAACTCTGTCAGTTGCACCGAGCCACGAGCATCACTGACAGACTCCACCTCAAACACAGCCTCATAGAGCAGGCACTGAAAATCTGGAACAACCAGACTTCACCAGGAGCCTCCTACAGCTCACAAATAAGAAAAGATGTACATTCTTGTACATTCAGAAAGAGTATGTTCAGATTACTCTGTACAAAAAATAAGCCATTTCACTAAATCTCAGTTTCTGTCTGTTGCTCTCAGCTGTTCTCAGACATGTTTATCGAGGATCCGACTTTGGTCCAGAAGGTTGGCCTGTCGCTAGTAAAAGCTGCAGAGCAGAGGGATATGAAGCAAGAACCAGACAGGCAGCTCTGTGCTGTAGAAACGTTGTCCACGCTGCTGGAGCTTATAAGTATCCGCCATCGCCTGCTGGAATCAGCCGCAGAGACGGCACATCTAGCACGGTTAATGAAACACTCACAGCAGAGGGGCCAGGGGTATTTACAATAGGTTCTGGATCCAGATGGCATTTGACAAAGTCCTTTGCACCCTTAGTGACGAGTTTTGCCACCTCACTATGCATCACTAAAGAGGTGGTTTGGTAAATATTAAATCGTTTGCAGGTTTTTCAGCCCATCATCACTAAGTTCTGATGAAAACCCAGTCATTTTGTTCTATGAACATACCTGACATATGACAAACTGCTCAGTTTAAAAATGAGCTTCAAAGGTTACTTCAAAGAGTAAGTTTTATATAGCATGACAACACAAAAAGGCAAGCCAGAGTGATTGGAAAATCCTGAATAACAAATGGTATGGAGAAAGTATTTTATCAAGGAAACAAGCCAAATAGACACTTAAAGCAAGAGTTAAAACAACAAAGTTTTGCTTGCTGATGATTTTGCATGTGCTGTCTTTAAATGCACAGCATGTATTAACTGAACATATTTCGCTACCAACTTTACACATTTGAATTCTTACATTTTTACATCTCATACTTCTGTCGAACCCGCTTCACTACATCCATGAATCTGCTCTCTGATCTTCCTCTTTTCATCTCGCAGCTCCATGTTCAACATCTTTTATCTAATATATCCACTGTTCTGCACATGTCCACACCATCTCGTCCTTATGTTTCTAACTCTCTCTCCACACCTGAGCTGCCCCTCTGATGTAGTCATGTCTAATCTTGTCTATGCTGGTCTCTCCCAGTGAAAATCTTAATATTTTCAGCTCTGCCTCCTGTCGTTTTGTCAGTGCCAACATCCTCAAACTATACGTCACAGCAGGTTTTCACTAACATCTTGTAAATTTTCCCTTTCGCTCTTGCTGCTATTCTGTCAGTGACATTTGTCTTCACCCACTCCACCTTGCCTACACTCTCTTCTAAATAATTAATACATTTAACAAACTGGATTAGCAAAAAATGTTTCTGGAACAATTTTAAACCCTCCCAGGAAAAGAATAATCCACCTTCCATTAAACTACAGCTCTTGTTAGGTTATACTGTCTCTTTGCTGATATATTAACATTTCTGTACAGGCAGAATTATCCAGTTTGAATTAAATGAGTAATGCAACATTTTTTTTCTCAGGCTGTACAGAGATGTGGCTGCAGAGCTCGACTTTGAGGAGTTCCACCTGTATCTGAGGCCGCTGCAGTTTGAGTGTACTGATCAGAAAGTCCGAGTCCAGCAGAGGCCTGTTTTTATCACAGGAATCCTGGAGGCTGACAGCTCTGTGGACAGGTAAAACATAACAACTACATCCGATTTTCCAAATAAATCTTCATTTTCATCATAGCTTATAGCAGGAATTTTGTCTTCTTTACCTAAAAAGACTGCTGTATATTAAAACCCAGACATTAAGTGTTTGAGAGAAGCTGTCAAAAAGATGTTGGGACCTCTCTTGTGCAATCCATAAATGCCTATTATTTCAACTTCTTTACAAATACAGGAAACTGTGTTTGAAAGGAAATTAAAGGGTTCTTTCTGCTGCAGGTTCATCCCAGCTCATCTGCCTCTGAGCATCCAGGAACTGGACGAGGACCAGATCGGGAGGTTTAGCTTCAGCTCAGAGGAAGCACTTATCCATGTAAGATTAAAGTAAACACTAAGACTTATCAGAAAATGAATTAAAGCACAAAAATACTTTGTGCTTTTTCCCCAGCTTATGAACAGACAGAGTATCGAGAACCTCCAGGTGGCGTTGGCCTGTCAGGTTACACAGAAGAACGCCTTGATGAGTGCGATCAAACTGGCTCGACTGTGTCTTTGGGCAGAAAATGATTCATCGTCATCTGAGGTTTGTGTTGTTCAGCGGTGAAAAGTAATTTATGATTATTTCAACTTAGAATATTTGTTTTCCTCTGAAGAACCTGTTAAAATAACACATTTTTAATGACTTCAGACTAGGTGGTCTTTTTGCCCAAGGAATGATGCACCCCACATGGTGCAGTCAGTGTCAGCACAAATGACGGTCATTGTTGTGCAGGACATCAAATAAAATCATCCTAATCAGATGTTCCCTGGTCTAAATTATGTTCTAGATCCAGAGGCAATAAAAAGAAAAGGTGCAAAATGTGTGTCAAATATTAACCGTATATGTGCTCTACTTGTGGATGGAATTGGGAAAAAAATGAACATCTGTTTTGTTTTGTTTTTGCATAAATATTTATGGTTGTGTTCATTTGAAAAGGGCACAATACAGTGGATCTACTGGACTGCCAAGCACAGGCTGAGTAACAATAATATGAATACTGCCCAAGGGTTAATTAGGTCCAGCATGAGAGAATAATGGTGTTTACACACTGATTTATTGGTAATAACATGTATGTATGCCTGTCTGTACTGAACATAAGTCTAAACACTGTTTTGTGTGTGGGTTTTTTTTTTTTTTTTTTTAATGCTTTCATATAAACAAATGGCTGTTGAAATATTCAGTTTATCTTCTTTATTAATCTCAGAGGGAAGACACAGATGCAACATGTAACTCCGGCTCTGGCAGCCACACAGGCGGCCAGCAGGAACAATATAAATCTCTTCCTTCCAAACCCTCCAGGAGAACTTCCACAAAAAAGCGGTGAAGACTTACAGGACAAACTACACTGACAGTGATTAACGCGCAACACTTTTGTTTTTTTTGTTGCTCTTTATGATATAAAATCTGATTTGTTCCTTCAGGGTGATGGGCGCATTTGTATCCATCCAGCTGGAAAAAGTAGGTCTGCGTGACGAGATGCTGAATTCATTTCTGAGGAAGAAACAGGCCGTGGGGGGGTTTATAAAAACCCCGGTGAGATGCACGCAGCGGTAGATTCTCAGGTGGCTGAGCAGGATGATAAATGTGATTGGCTGCTCATGAAGTAAAATTAATTTGTTTCGCTGTGCAGGAGGAGGCTGCAAAGATCAAAAGGGAGCTCATAATCGACTTTCTCAGGAAGTATGTTCACAGGCATCCTTTTTTGTTGAAACAGACAACATGCCTGAGCTTTACTGAGTTTTTTTTCTATAATCGTTAGGTTCTTCTAAATGTTTTTCCTCAGATTCAGCACACAAATGTCCCTGCACTGTGTGAGAGCTCAGATTGTTGGATATTACCACAGTCTGACCTTTCTCTTGGACGACCTTCCCTACATTCGTCAGTCTTACTTCATGATTGGAAAACCTGTTGCTGATCGTTGTTCTGACCCCAGGTACAACCTCTAAGCTTTAAAGAATTATTATCCACTTTATATTTGTGTCCTGATTATAGTACGGTAAAATATATTTGAGCCTTAAGCGCAACAGACTGACGGAGAGGGAGAAGTTTGTGCATTTTGGTACAGATGTGTTTCTTCACTTGTATCCGGGGAAGCTTTTCAAACCAAGCTTTCTCCCAAACAGGATTTTTCAGCAGTTGTGTGCAGATGGAAGAACTCTCCTCAACCTCTGGTACATCCCCCACTTCACTGAAGTGCTTTGCATGTTCAAAACACTTGACGTTTCGGTGAGACACTTAAACTTCTCACTGAGACTAATATTACAGCAGGTCAGAAGGTGATAGCTTTAGCTTTCGGTTTCTCGTGCCATGAACTAATTTTAGTGCAGAGCCGTTTTTGTTCTTCTTGTTTCCGTGTTGGTGGAGGAGAGAAGCATGTTAACAGTTTCTTTATCTGGGCTTTATTTAACCCTCTTCTGGTCTGATTTCATCAGGCATGTGATGAGGCTCTCCATCACACTCTGCAGATCGCGGCAGCTCTTCATGACATCATTCATTACCTGATCAGCTTCTCCAAACTGGGAAACAGAGAAGACTCTTTAAGATCGGGGAGAGGACATGATGCAGCAGGGTCACATCTAGCAGCTGACTGGGGAGGCGCTGAAGGCATCGGTAGGTTTATTTTTACAAATGCAGCGTTCCAAAAGAATCATAGTAATGGTAATGTTTAGAGATCAGTGGTTGGAAAGATGAATGATGGATAAATCAGACTAACTTACCCTATTTGCTCATGCAATGCTGAGATTGAATATGATGGAATAACTCAAAATTGACACAAGAATAAATATTTTTTTATGTCATGCAATGCTAACATTAAATATTTTACTATATTGCAAGCAGATTCAAAATATGTTGCTTGGAAATTGTAGCTGAAAATCCAAAAAATATACGGGCCTCCAGACATGCGCCACACAGTTACTGCAGATTTATTGGCTGCACATCCATGATGTGAATCTCCCATTTCACCACATCCCAAAAGTGCTCCACAGGACTGAGATCTGGTGACTGTGGATGCACTTTGAGTACAGTGAACTCATTGCCATGTTCAAAAAAACCAGTGAGATTATTTGAGCTTTGTTACTTTGTGCCTTATCTTACTGGAAGCAGGCATCAGAAGATAAGTACGCTGTGGTCATAAAGAAACTGACATAGCAACAATGTTCACTTGAGCTGATACTAAGGGGTCCAAAGTGTGTCAAGATATAAATGTCCATGTGCACCATCACTACCAGTCTAAAGCATTGATGCAAGGCCGGATGGATCCACGCTTTCATTTTTATGTCAAATTCTGATCCTGTCATCATAATGTCACACCTGAGACTCATCAGAGCAGGAAACGTTTTTCCAGTCTTCTGTTATCACCGTGGGTCAGTGCGGACCGATATTTCATCTGTGCTGTATGTCGTGCATGTATAGCACATTTGACAATAAAGTTGACTTGACTTGACTTTGAATCTCAGGTATAACCAGTGACCAGGTGATATAGTAGAGAAAAGGAAAACCTGGATTTGGATAGCCATTCACACATTTGTCTTTTTCTGGGCGCTGTACAGGAACAGAGCTGCAGGAGCTCCAGCAGCAGGTCAATCATCTGTCTGATCCCAGCAGCCTGGAGTCCGTCAGCCGCCTGCTGCAGCTGCGCAGGCGGGTCCTCCTGCTGCAGTTTGATACTGCTGTCAGAATCTTTGTCAGGTCAGCGATGAACTCATCAGTTCCCTCAGCTCTCTGCCACCATACTGAAACTTTCTCCATAACAAAGATATTTAAAAGATATAGAAAAGATTTTCTGATCATGCAAAAGAAAAATAAAGCTTAAATTTAGTGATTAGTTCATGTTGATGCATTTTCCACTGTTGGGTGATGTGAGGTTTTAGGCCAGTTCAAATATTTCAATGACTTAAAGCTTTTGTGGTATCGGTTGTTATTTCCAGTTACTCCCCCTAAGTTCCCCCCATCACTCTTCTATCACAGCCTATTAAAGAAAGTATGTTTATCATGTCTAGGGAGGCGTTCCTCTCCTCTGGTGATGTTACTTCCTACCAGAATGTGAGTGACAACATGGCAAACGCTCTCCCTCTGCTGAGCGGCTGCATCCAGACTGACGTCTTCAGTCTCACACTGCCTGTTCCTCGACCTCTGGAGAATCAAGGCTGTCAGGTGGTGACATCACATAATCATTTTAGAAAATCATCCTAACATACGTTTTCAACAAACATTAAAACACTCGAGAGGATGAGAGAAAATGTGTTGTGTCATGTTTCTGTGGCTTTGTCTGCTGCAGGCGCAGAGGATGTATCCATGGAGGAGTTTCATAGCCTGTCATGGTCTGCTCCCCCTTCATGTTTGGGATGTCCCACCTACTGAATACTCCATGCAGGTTCCCCTCCTCATATGCTGTTTTCACCTGTTAATGGTGGGGATGTGACTTGGTAGATTTGGTCCAAAAGGACACTGTCAGGGAAACAAAATCATGCTGCTGAGAGAAGAAATCCTTTTGTACTTTTTGTCTTGTGTATGAAGCGTGTTTCCAACAGAAAAATCTATTTTGCCATCCATATGTCATAATTTTGGGTTCCTTTTAAAAGGTGTTTTTCCTTCCCACTTTCACCAAGTGCTAACACATATGTATTCAGTATTGTTATCATTAAAAGAAAGGTACCTTTAAGTGAATTCATGCTCATCCGCTAAAAAGAAAGTCATCGTATTTCCTATCTTAATTTTTACAGTTGCAAAATTGGTGTGGACTTCTTTCTTGTATTGTCCTTAATACCCATAATTCTCAAATAGGCTTAACAAGTCTAGATTCAAACAACGCTTTACCTTAAGCAACATCCTTCAAACCAATGAAGTTTTGTTTGTTTTGGTTTTTTTATTGCGTCGTTAAAATTTGCAGCTCTGTTTGAGCAGCCTGAGCAGTCGCAGCAGACTGCAGGCCAATGCTGCAATCCTCGGGGTGTCCCTGCTCATGGAGGACGTCCTGAACAGTGGAAGAGAGGCAGAGCCTGTTCGTCTCCATGGCAACAAAGATGACCTTCAGCATAATGGCACTCCTAATGAAGTAAGGATAGTTTATAGCAATGTCATACCAGTGACGCTTCTTCGTTAGGGTTCACACGTTAGTGAATAAAAATTGTAAGTGAATCACTAAGACTGCTGATTCGATAACTATTGTTTTTTTTTATTGCAGACACAGAAAAGCTGCACAGAACACGATGAAGACGAGACAAAGACTGTTTCCTCAGATCTTCGGGATCCGATCAGAGTCCAGTCTGTGCTCAAAGGTTTTCTCTTGCTGACGAAGCAGCTGGAGGTCTTCAAGGAGAGCTGGGCTCAAAGACGTTTAGGCACTGACGTCTTCAGTACACCTGCTCAGTATCGACAGTTTGTAAAACTTTACCGGTAATTAAAGAATATCAAAAAAATCAGATTCTCAAATGATGTTATTTACTCTTATTAGAAAATAGTTGTTTGTTTTTTGACAAAAATGGTAAAAGTTAAAGACTCAATATGATGTTTTAGGATAATGTAAGGTACATTTAGATCTTTCTAAATCAATAATTGTTTTACAGCAATTATTCACTTTGTTTTTAGAGATGAAATCTTTTGCCCCAGTATGAGAGCGCTGGCTAAACTACTGGGTAAAGAACAGCACTATGAGGTTTTAATCTCTGGCACCCAGTCTCTTCTGCCCCCTCCTGGAGCTCCAGAGGTTGACGTGAAAGCCTGGCAGGTACAAGCACAATGAAAACCACACAATTAAAACTTCATGTCATGATAACAACAACTTATAGCGCTGCAAAATCTACTTTTCCCAGCTCCACCTGCTGATGGAGAGCACAGAGTGCGCCATGATTAGAGCAGTGCAGAGAAAGATGAGCGGAGAGCTCACACTAGTGCTTTCAGAGAAAACTCAACAAGATAATCGTCTCCCCACAGGTGCGCAAAAACACCACCGAATCTACCTTTAAATCCTCATTGAAAATATTTTTACTATCAACTATATGATTGCAGTAACATAATGTTTCCACGTGTCAGTAGAAATGTGGAAAAGAAGTCAAATGAAGTACAGTTTGTCCCCTGAGCAGCCACAGATGGTGGAAACATTCATCCAGCAGCTGATGCAGGGAGCTGAGCAGTCGGAGGGAGAGGTAGGAAAAATAACCACTGATGCTTTATTCTCCCCTAAAATCTTTTAATAATGTGCTGCTACTGTTGACAGGCTTCTGATTACTGAGGGGAGAAAGGGAGTAGGATCTCTGCTGAAAAGAGAAACTCAAACCTGTGTATTTTATCTTCTTTGTCATTGTTATTTCAAATATGGGCTGTATAATGCTCTTTAAAACCCTGCTCTGTTAAGGCATGCCTTTAAAAACACGCTAAATACCTTAAATGCTTGCTCTACAAAGGCCGCTGTTTCTCCTGAGCTGATTATACAAGCTGGTTGCACTCCAGTGCTTTCGTTATCACTTCTAACAGCCCCAAGTACACAACGTGTTTGGATAAACATGCAAAATGCGCTGCTTATTCCTATCGTTTCCAGTGCCCAGGAGGAAAGTGAAGTTGTTTAGTTAACCGCTTCCCTGTCCATAAGAAGAGGAGAAAGGAGCGGGAACATGCTCGGTTTAATATGCAAACACGTGGGACAGGGAACATGAGGTGTTGCTTGCTTTAGGTAGACGTTTCATTTGACAGGTGTTTGAGAAATTATGCCTTATTTTAGAAAGATAGTGAAAAGGCAATCTGTCCATTTCCACCAGAATTTTTATTCCTTGAGATTCTGGAAAATAAAGGTGGTAATCATCTTTCCCACAGATGGTATGTGGAGTAATGGACAAACCCTTGTTAAAATGTTCCAAATTAAGGGGAAGTTTTCTCGAAAAGCAACATTTGTACACGCAACTAAATGTTTACAAGCGACTGTTGTGACCAGTAGTGTCTCCACACTTGAGATTATAAATGTTATGGTAATTTAAGGCTTTTAATGATTTCTTTGAACTGTTCCTATAGAAGGGTGGAATGATTGTGCAGCATACGCCTTTAATAAATTTAAAAAACAAGAATACAAGTCTGAACTTATTTAGGATTTTCTTTAAACACACAGGGTCAAAAGTATATATACAGGTTTTCTTGTATACATACACTAAGTTACATTTTTTTAAAAAGTGGTGCTCTTCATTGTCTTTTAACTTAACACAACCTATTAACTTTCCATCAGTGATGACGGACGAGACAACGATTGAGCTATTTGGCCTAAATAACAAGAGATAAGTTTGGAGTGTCTGGTTGAGGTGTAACTTGCTAAAGGACATCTTAACCAAATATTAGTGGGGTTGTCTGTATTTATTTGACTCTGTGTGGATAAAGACAAAAAACTTTGTGCACCCAATTCTTGTTTTTATGCTCCACAATAATTCCACCCCTGGAGAAAAAGAGCAGTTAACAGACTTCATTAAACGCCTACAATTACCATGACATTAATTTCTTTCTGACTACACTTGTAAGTATCACTTTTACATGTATTGTATAAAAACATGCCAACACACATAGAGAGAATATAAAGGTGCAGCATGCTGGCCATTAAAACTTATATTACAAAGAATGGGGGGAGGGAATAGAAAATTAATGCAAGTTGCTAAACTTTGGCTGTTCATTAATAATATTCTTGGCTGTTTCCTCTTTTTAGCTGAAGGTCTCTCGGGATCATCTGCAGCAGTGTCTCGCTCACCTGAGCTCCTCAGTGATGGAGCGAGAGCGCCAAAGCTTTCTGCTTTACTCACAGTTTTATGAACAAATCCTGCAGCAGCACACTCAGCTTCTGTACCAGAGAGAACAGGTACATGTGCGGCTTATCATTTTATCTAAGTAAATATATCATTGGCAGTTTATTTTTTTTTAAAAAAGAAAGAAAAGAAATTATCTTTCACCATTTTAACTGCAGGATTTGAAGAGTCTGAAGGACACGCAGACAAGTAATTCTCACAAAGAGGTACTCGCAGTTAGTAGCAGAAAAGCAGAATTGAGCTGCTTTAGGATTGTAAGTCATGTTTGAGATTGAGTTTTCTACAAAACAAAGCTACTTTTGAGTTTTATTAATCCACAGGTGGCAGGTTTATGCCGTGGGATGATATTGAAGATCTCAGCCCTGCGGGCCCAAGTTGGTCAACTGGAAGAAGAGAAAATGAATTTGGAGGAACAGCTTAGCCTCAAATTCAAAGAACGCTACCACCCTCTGGTCCGACACCTTTTCTCTACCTGCATCCAGTTAAAGGTGAAAGAACAAGGCTCCCTATTAAAATAATAATAGGGTTATATCAAAACTATAGGAGTGACACAGTGCGGCTCGCTGATTAGACATTTGTGTTAGCAAGCAGCTGAACTGGTGAAAACTACAAAGTGGCCAGTGCCCTTTTCATATCTCACATATATTTAATCAGAGAGAGGGTGACTGACACTTTCTCAGAAGTTTCTCTGTACCATAAAAATTTGCTAACATCTGTTTGTTGGGGTTCTCTTTATAATGCAATATGTATTCCTGAAAGACACAAACAAGTGTTATTTTGTCATATCTCAGATGTTGATTTGTTAAAGAGTTGTCTGTTTGGCTTTCAGGCCAGACTTGATGAGTATCCCCTACAAATGGAGCGAGATGTAAGTGTGATGGTGAACAGAGCACGAGGGGAAGCAGTGGATAAGATCATCAAGCTCAAGAAGAGGTACGGCTGCACCAAAGACAATGATGGACTCACCCTCACACAGTTAAAGGTACAGAAAGTTTTTATGTGGGCAGTTAAAAGGAGCAGAATTACTGAAGAGGATCTGTGAATGTACCATTTTCATACCTGTTATCTTAAGAAGGAAGACGTCCACGAGTTGAAGCTGGAGAACAGCCGGCTGAGTGCTCTGCTCTGTAAACTGAAGGCTCTGAGACGCTGGAGGCAGGTGGTCGACCAGGAGAAACTTCACAGGCAGCTGCTCCAAACCAAGCAGGTCAGAAGCAGGATGAAGAAATATTCAGCAATCAGAAATGAGTTTTACCTCCTCTGGGAAGGAAACATGAGGCCATCAAGCGAAAGGGAAGAGCATAAATCAAAAACTTGTGTTTATACTTCCTTTTTTTGTTAATTCTAAAACTAATCCTTACATGTATTCAAGTACTGAAATTTAAACATTTTTTGTTTTCTTTTACTTGACCTGCTTAAACCTCACTAATTTTGTCAGCTTTGCAATATTATTCTAAGCCCATATTTACACATTAATGAACTCTTTGCCACACACTGGTCATTTTGCAGAGGGAGGTTACTACTCGCACCGAAGCTCTCAGAGTGAAAATGCTGTCAGAGGAGAAGGTGGTTCTCCTGCAGGAGGAGCTGGACTTTGCACAGCAGGCGCTAACCCGCTCTCAGGCCGAGTGCAGCAGCATCAATAAGCTGCTCAGCAGGAAGGTACATGTACTCCTATCCACACCTGCTAACATCAACTAAAACTGTAAATACTTGGAAAATCATTAAAGCTATTAAATGTCTGGTATGTATTTCTTAAGCTTGGAGAGGATGCTATTGAATGCATTTAGGAGCAGTGTAGGTTTATTTTAAAATGCCAGCATTTTTTGCCTCCTTGCTACTCATGCAGACACTTACATTATATTGCAGCTTTTCCGGCTTTCTCTTGTTGGCTTTTTCGGATTTCTGAGGACAGGATTGGGGTTTTGGAGGCTCACTGCACATGCTGAAGTGTTTTAATCACATTTCACTCTCATAGACTTCCTGATACATGTAAAGCTGTGCATTTTCACTTTTTGCAGTGGCAAGAGCTGTCAGGAGAAGAAGCCTGGATGTATTCACTGAATGCTTGCTGGTTCTCGCTCACAGACAGAGGAGCTCCAGGTTTCCAGGCATCGGTCTGCACGGGAGGCCCGCAGCAGACAGGAGCTGGATGCTCATCGAGTGCAGACCTTGGAACAAATGAGAGCCGACATGGAGGATAGAGACAGACAGCTCAGGGCTCTCGGTGAGCAGCTGGACAGAGGCAGCAGGACAAACAGGCTGCAAAGAGAGCGCAGTGCCAAAGAGATCCGGCAGGTCTGTATGTTAATTAATATGTGTTATGCACCACTGATTGCAGGCTCTTTTTTTCCAAACTCTGAAAAAATATCCACTTTTCATGAGCTAAAAAAAAAAAAACATGGTCAGTGAATTGAAGAAATTTCATTTCAAAAAGATCAAGGTATTTTAATTCAATTGACCCCTGAACATCTTAACTGAGAGTCAAATCAAACCAGTTAACAGACTACATCTTTGTAGGTTCTCAGTCTTTCAGGTCATGGTAGTCTTAAGCACTTTATTTATACTTCTTTTCAATTCATGAAGACTTTTCGCCTCATCCAAAAGGCTTCTCAGTATATTATACTGAGTATAATATGCCAGTGCATGTCAGACCCAGCAAACACCCTTAGACGAACACTGGTTCAACCTAAACACAATCTAAACAACATAGTGTGTACGCTGGTCAGTGCAGCGAGGAGTGCTCATAATGTTACACAGGAAAACCAGACGGCCATGTTCTATGTTGACGCATAGCTCAACATAGACGAGACGGCTCATCAGGACTGAATGTTTTGAGAATGATGTTCATACTTTGGCCTGAGAAGCTCTGA
The DNA here is from genome assembly GCA_015108175.1 of Pelvicachromis taeniatus. Classification (NCBI taxonomy): domain Eukaryota; kingdom Metazoa; phylum Chordata; class Actinopteri; order Cichliformes; family Cichlidae; genus Pelvicachromis; species Pelvicachromis taeniatus. The sequence goes on from VURO01020147.1 coordinate 94,041, forward strand.
ATGACCCCCATTGAAAAGTGCCCTGCAATACCAACTATCAACAACCTACATTAATACCTCCCTCCTGATTTCCTATCTTTAATTTGCACTATTTTAATATTAGACAAAGGTAACCCAAGTAAATAAAATGTCACTTTTTAAATGATGATTTCATCTCAGTTTGTCTAATACTGAAACATGTGTGACAAATAAGCTAAAAAAAATCAGGAAGGGGACAATTCATTTTTCACAGAACTGTATAATGCAGTCTTGAGATCCTTCCCATGTGATTCAACAGCCACTCACACTTTGACCATGTGACCTTAATGGCTTGCACGATAACGCCGACTCTCAGGACCACCTCCAATTGGACAAATCCACGAGGGGTTGAATACCTGAGACTCCATCAGTTGGAGAGTCTCTTGGGTGAGAGGTTAAATATCTACATGACATGTCAGATTTCCAGAAGAATACTACTTCTGCATATTTCCTCCTTGTCTTGTGTGTGCTGACTACATCAAAGCCAGTTAGTTAGTAGCTCTGTGCCACATCATGTTTTGTTGCTCTGATTGGTTGTTTTCCATCCACTTGGGACCAAAGCCATTATAGTCTTTGATATTTTACATGTACATTTAAAACACACTGTAATGTTCTAGACTAGTTCACTTTTTTCTTTTTATTCAAGTTTATTTTTAAGATTTCTTAGAGACAGATGTTGCCCAAATCGGCATCTTTCAATTTGTCTTGTTAATATGTGACTCTATAAACATTTTGATTCTGGTGGTCCCCATTATATATGTGTGTATACTTTTTATTTTGTGCCAGAGCTTCAGTCTTAACAGTCTAACCAGAATTCGTGTAACTTTTACATTACTTGCTTACCCCGAGCGCCTTGCTGCTTACAGACACAGTTAAAAGCGGTCCTTCACATTCTGCAGGAAATCTATTTCATTAAATTGGTTCATGAGACAATCACACCACTTATATAAAACTTTTAACCACACTGCGTGGGTCCAGGTGAGGGGCCAGCTACAGCAGCAGCGCAGCCTTAAACAAGAGGCCTTTCAGCAGCTGGATAAACTGCAGAACCAGGTGAACGATGTGGAGGCAGCTCTCTCCAGAGGAGCTTCGACAGCAGGTAAAAGCCTTCCAGGCTCTCCTGATACTCAACAGGATGACAGACCAACAGCTCACTCTGCCTGTAAGATTTTGTCTGCTTCAGACATTCTTGACTTGACATTTCACTCCTACTTTCTCTGTATCGGTTATATCATAGGTCAAAGCAGGACTTATTGCACGCTGTCAGTCAGCAGGCTGAGTACTAGAAGTCCCTCGGCAGGTACTGAGCCCACCACCTTCATCTCAGAGCAGTGAAGCAATAATGTAAAGTTGCTCATGCGGTTCAGGAGTGAAATTGAAAGCCATCAGATTATCCACGCAATCTTTTTGTGATTACATTTTAAATTCCTTTACAGTATAGCGCTCACTCTGTTCTATTTCTGTCTGCACAGGTGTGCACCGGAACAGGCAGCATTCAGCCCTGCAGCTTGGCAGCCTCACAAGCTACACCACACCTCAGGACTTTGCAACAGAGCCAAGACAGCAGAGAGCAGCAACAGCCAGAGGTCATTCAGACAGGAAAACAGACAGACCTAAAGCAGTGAGTGAGACAGAGGACCACAGCACACAGTGTATTTTAACAAATCCAACCAAAGTTTAACTGGAGTAAACTGCTGCAAGTGCAAGTTAATAAAAGACACTATATCGTTTCACCATAAGGACGAAAATACTGTGCTTGGGCTTAGGTGTGCAAACTGATGGGTGGATGTTCTCCTTCTAGTAGAGAAGACAATTCATGAAATAATTGTTTAAAAACTTGTTTAATCTCTAATGTAAAAAAAAAACAAACAAACCAAGAAGGTGGTTGGGGGGGATACTTTTGGCATTTAAAAGCATATTGAATTCACCCAGTTGTGTTTTTTAAATGTCTTTTAAATTGTTTAATACCTGAAATGTTTTACATATGAAAGTCTCTACTAATGAAGGTAACATCTATATAATAATAGGACATGTGTGAAAATGCTTTAAAAGCTACACGGTCACCCATCTTCAGGTGTCTGTCTTTCTTTATGTGAAATTCCAAGCAGCAGGCACCACCTCTTCACGTTAAAGACAACCTGGATCTGTTTCGTCAGACACGTATAACTGGATGCCCATTTTTATCTCTAAGATGTTCAGCTTGAATCCGCCTTTGTTTCTCTTTCAGGATCCGCGTCACCTGCGCGTCCTGACAGCCGAGGCATTGTTCCCAGATCTGTGAGGTGCAGCAGTCAGTCACACACGCAGCTTACTGTAGGCTGCCTGTAGTGTTTTATAGCTCTGTGTGAACTGAATGCAATCTATTTCACATACATACATATACATGCTACAGCACAGCACCTTGATGTTGCTTCTCTCCATATTCCAGTAACTTTTTAAATATTCAGAATAAATATTTTGCAAGCTCTTAACAAAACCCTTATCACTGATATTTTACTTTTTTTGAGATTTCTATAATTTGCCTTTACCTTTATCCGTTGTGTTTTGGCATTCATTAATTAACTTCTGCCAATTAATAGTATTCCCTCCTGTTTACTTCAGTGTGAAAACTGTTATTTAATAGAAAAATTTATCAGAGGATCAAATGTCATTTGTTTTACCAAATTCACATTATTCATATTAAATATAGACCAATTTTAACTTATTGCAAATTTTATCAGAGGAATCATGTCAAAGTAAACTTTTCGATTGATCTACTTGGTCAGATCTTATTAAATAAAACCAAATGATGAAATTATTTAAGTGGGCAAAGACAACAAAAACAACTTTTATCATACGCTCTAAAAATATCAGTAAAAATAACTGTTTAGCATCGGTTGCATAGTAACTGTCTTATGTTCAGACTGTACATAAAAGGAGGACATAGCCACATTTATATCAACCATTTGATTGTGAACAAACCTTTTAAAGACTCAAATTGAGTCCTGATTTTGAAAGTGAGGATCTTGGAACCGGTCATACCTGCAAAGGTACCTTGCTTTATTATCACCAATTTTACTGTAATAAAATAATTAAATACTAATAAATACAAATGCAGGTTCAAGACACAAATGTTTTTTTTTTCCACTTTTCAAACCTGCAAGCTGAAAAGTATCAGTTTGTTTGTTTCTGAGTTCCTCCATTACGGCTCCTGATATTCCTGCCTTTCGTGCCATGGACTGAGATGTGAGTGCTGCACCCAGCTGATGTCCTCCAGGGCCTCAAGGTTTTTCCACACATGACCAATAATAACATGTCATTAACTTCAGCATCATTTTGGATGTTTGACTTTAATGCTGATGATGTAGGATCAGCTGTCGCTAGTTAAAACTGTGTATTCCCCAGCTGGTTGATTAAAGGCTCTTTGTGACTGCTTTTGGTCGGTAACATAGTGCTGCATTCAAATGGAAGGGGCAGACTTGCCTACAGATGCTGGCCAGTAAAAGCAGCGCCCTTTGACACATGATGGCTGCAGCACTGAAGCAAACTTCTACTTTGAAGTCAAACTTTCTCAGTTTGTGTCTGACTTTATCACAATGTACTATCATTTGGCCAGCAGCTGGCAAGTATTTGCAGACAAACATGAAAAACTACAGGTAACCATGGCAATCTGCTTGCAACCAGAGCAATAAACAGGAGGTTTTTGGTTCCGCATCTTTGTGTCTGAAGGCTCTTTGGATCACTGATATCAGACACCTCGCATAATTAGTTTGCCAGGTGAGACCAATTAAAGGAAAATTACTTAAGAAGGATGTTCCACATTAAGCATGCTGCAGGTTTTAAGCAATATGGGAAAGAAAACGGATCATCAGCATAAAAGTGTCAAATGGTTCAATGCCTAGGACAGGGTATGAAAACATTAGATATTTCACAAAAACTTAAGCATGATCATTGTGCTGTGAACAAATTTGTGGAGAAGATAAAGGATTATTGAGGATGATATCTGCCAGATGAATTCATCAGATTCATCAAATTATAGTGTAATATGTGGAAGGAAGCACAACAGTATAAAAAGGTAGGCTTACATATTTTTTTTATATTAAAAATGAAAGAAAATGCAAACTTCATTTTTTAACAATGCTACCTTTGACTGTGGTCAGTTTTGACTGTCTATAATTGATCTCCACAATAGCACCTTCAGTTTTATGCTCCTGGTTGTCCGGATCACTCTCAGCTCTCCTGTGGCAGTCCGGTGGTGTACAGGTAGGACACAGTTCCTGATTGGATCTGAAATGTTTGTCCTTGGATGTGATGGTTGGAGATCTGCTCGCTGGTCTGACTGATGGAGATGGGTTGGCTGCTCTGGCTGCTTATGTGAATAGCCTGGCCTTGTTGTTGCTCCCTGCTCACCTGCCCCTCCGAGGGCTCCTGAGCAACGGGCAGCTGCTGGATCGGCTGATGCATCACCTGCAGCTGTTGGATGGGACGCTGTGTTACCTGAAAGGGCTGCGGGGGACCATGATGGGCCTGCAGCTGCTCCATAGCCTCTTTACTCAAAGTGATAACGTGCATGTGCTCAGCCTGGTGAATCATCTGACCCTGCAGCATGCTGATAGTGTGAATCTGAGAGGTCTGATCCACCACATCACCCTGAGTGACCAATGCCACATTCTGCACATGCCCTGATGGCCGGGCGAGGAGGGTGAGTTTAGAGGGGGCTGACTGAGTCACCTCTCCCTCTGTGCTGATGAGGCTAATCTCATGGTCCTGACCCGGAATAAAGTTAATGTGGTCCACATCCTCCGTCACCACCACACGGAGCTCCTGTTCAGAGGTGGCAGGCAGCTGATACTGCTGCAGGTGAAGGACATTTTGCATTTCCTCCTGCGGGGCTGCCGAGCCATCTTTTGTATCCGATGAGGCCTCTCCGGCTGCAGCTGTCTCCTTGTTGTGGGATTTGGTGTGTGTTTTCAGGTTGTCCAGGCGGGTAAATGAAAGACTGCAGAAGGAGCAGGTGAAGGGTTTCTTCCCCGAGTGGGAAGCGACATGTCGTCGTCTTGCACTGGGGTCTGAAAAGGACTTCTTGCAGATGTTGCAGTCATAAGGCTTCTCACCTCTGTAAAACCAGATACTGAAGCAGTTATGACCACATTTCTCCTCCTGGGTCATATGTTATACAGCAGGGAGCACAAACTGTTAAAAGTGAAGTGAAAATCAAATAGAACAGCTCACCTGTGGATTCTGATGTGAGTCTGCAGTGTGCTCTTGGCTGTGAAACATTTTCCGCAAATCTCACAAGTGAAAGGCTTCTCACCTGTGTAAATGTTTACCACCATCAGCTGCTGTAGCACACGCTTCCAGATATAAAGGAGAAGTCAACAGCAGAAGAACGACTTAAAGAGCTGATCTTACCTGTATGAGTTCTCACATGCTTTTTCAGTTGAGCTGCATCCATAAACTTGTGATGACACTGAGCACATTCCGGTAATAATTTACCTTAAAATAAATAAAAATGAAATTATTTAAACTTCAGATTGAGCACACTGACCTGCTCGCTTGCTCTTGCAGTTTTTCCCATGTCTTACCTGTGTGAACTCTGTAATGGCTTTTAAGCTGCCTTTTCTGAGTGAAGGTCTTTCCACATTTATCACAGTCAAAGGATTTCTCTTCTAAAGAAACAAACAAAACAGAGCTCATTAGAGATCAACATCACAATATGCTAGAGCACTTTGGCGTTAGAATCATTAAGAGAAGGAAGACATCTCTACAGCCTATATCCATCCAAAAGCACAGGCAAGCCACAAAATGTGGGCATTTAATTTTTGGGCACCCTTTTAGGGCTGCCACAATTAGTCGACTAGTCACGATTACGTCAACTATCAAAATCGTCGACGACTAATTTAATAGTCGACGCGTCGTTTGAGGCTTTGTAAGATCCCAAAAGACGCAGTAATAGGATTTAAGAGTAATAACAGACTGAAACAGAAGATGGCACCACTGCATGTACAAGGATGCCAGCTGTCGTTAAACCCCGAAGAAGAAGAAGCTGTGTCCCAGAATTCATAGCGCGGCCCTGCTTCAGCAATAGCTGTGGCTAGTCAGTTTTAATATTACTCTTATTATTCTTTCTGGGTCACAAAATAAATGTTTAACATATTTTCAGGCGAGAACATAGCTGTGTAAACCTCAAATATCTGCTCAGTTTATCAAGACCCCACATATTTTCAAAAGCGCTCCGACGTTTTCAAGATGTCCGTTACCCACCAGCTCCATAGCTAGCCAGGGTTCAAGGCTCAGTATAGCTGGTGAGAACACCGGACTCCCAGCAAAACGTTTTTAATGATATATAAGTCACTTAGATAACTTAAAAATGTTATTGTTTGGCTTTTTTTAGTATTTTATTTGTTCCTGAGTAAATGGGTTTGGCTGAGATTAAAGTTATAGTTTTCACACAGCACACACAATACACTCCGGTGTCCTGTTATATTTTAGATAGCAAGGAGCAGACGGTTGAGTTTATTAAACTTCACCGAAACAATCTGCAGATTTCATTAAAATTTAATAAACTATCATCTTGTCTTTATTTTTAGTTAGCACATAAATTAAACTCTCAAAGCTGTAAGGTAATGATAGTTATATAAGAGCAGAAGCATGCTGGTGCAATAAGCTGTACGTTTTACGTCCAGTG
>VURO01020148.1:0-29911 GCA_015108175.1 Pelvicachromis taeniatus
CACACACTTACTATATATGTGTGTGCTTAACGTTCTCTCTCTCTCTCTCTCTCTCTCTCTCTATATATATATATATATATATATATATGTAGAGAGAGAGAGAGAGAGAGAGAGAGAGAGAGAGAGAGAACACTAAGCACAGTTTTTTAGAAACCACATTTTTAGGCACGGGTATGGTTTCTTGAAACCCCCTTTTTCCGCCACACAATTTTACAGATTTCTAAACTTGGATCAATACTGAAAGCAATAGAGGAAATCTGATCAGTTTATTTCGGTACTGTCCACTCTACTGTTTAACCGAAACAGTTTCATGTAGGTCAGATCTTTCTTTGCAGCAGGCTTTGTTTCTCTCTGATACTCCCAGACTTGGCATCAGCTGCTTATGTCATATTAATTTCATATGGACTAGTCGATGGGCAATCTTTGATGTACTTTATATTGATTTGTGTGCGTATCTGGGTGTCTGTGTGTATTACTTACATTTGATTCAGCTGACTGACTTGTCTATGTCTGAGGGGACTGATACCATGAAGATAAGAGTGTCAGATCAGTGGGCCGCCATGCTTTATTTCCCCCTCGACAAATTCACCAAAGTTTTCACGTCTCATCTTCACACCGTGGTGACAGCCCGACAGGAGGGGTCCAGCCAGACGCATGACAACGATAGGCAGCTCACGCTGACAATAATGCCATCGTTGCTCACGCTGAAGAGAGCCCGTCCCCTTTCATTCGATTGAGAAGGAATGCAGAGAGAGAGAGGGGGAGAGAAATGGAGTATTGGGAAAGAAGAGGGAGGCAGACTGGCATCCAGTCAAGGCAAAAAGACCATTTTTGATCTCCAGACGGTCTGCCACCAATATGGTAATCCCTCAGCAACACTCGTCTTCTGCTGTGTAGGTAGACTGTCAGACTGATAAACACATGCACACACAAACATGGGTTATATAAACCAGGCTTGTGCATGCATAGTTGACTTTAGTGCATGATAACACTTTTAGTAATAGATAAACATGTACCAATGGAAATGAAATAATTATTATGATAATCAAATCCAAATGCTACACAACAAAAAGACAGGCATTGTTTATGCTGACCAACTAAGCTTGGAGGTCTTTTAATTTTTATGAAGGTTGGAGATTTTAATTTGCTTTGAACACTGAGCTGGTTTCAGAATGAGCAGTCAATGCACTGTTCTCCCAGGGTGTCACTTAATGCTGTTTTGTCAGACGCCACCTGCATCTCGTTGGTACCTTGATGCATCAGCCGCTGCAATATTAGACACCAAGAGATTATGTTTTATGATTATGATCATGTTTAATACACCTCTCCTGTTGGTTTATCAACCAGGGCTGGATGTCCACTTTGGACTTTTCTGTTTTGTACTTTGTCTCTTTTTTATGCTTTGTTTCACTAACAGATTTATTTCGTTTTCACTTAGTTTCACTCACTGTTTAAGTTTGGGCCAAAGAAAGTATTCGGTTTAGGTATTTAAAAGTAATGGGTTATTTTTTTAGGAATTTTAAGCCACTCCTTAAGCACTAAAAACTAGCATTTGCTTAGAAAAAGACTGGTCGCTGTTACAATGTTCTTCTTTAAAATAGTAACTCTGCACAATGAAAAATGACACATTGGGAGTGACAGACCATAACCCAGTAGCCATAACCCAGTGCATCAGGCAACATAACAAAAGCACACCGTGTGTTTAACTGAGACACGCCAGCTGCTTTGACAAAAGGTCATTGTTTTCCCCAGGATGAAGAATGTGTAGGAGATTTGTTGTGTCTAAAATGACCTCATTTGCACATATGGACATGGAAGTGTTTGATGTCAGCAAAAAATACTCCTCAAATGTCTTCAAATGTCAGTGTGGTCACTGTTTCAGCACAGCTGCATGTTTGCACCCAAAATCATTAGACATTTGCTTTTTGCCTTGTGCAATATGTGCAGAAAATATGTCAAACTCACGCCATTGGAAACCTGCCAAAATCATGACTGATTTATGTTATATACACTATACCGAGACACATCCACACATCGCGTTCAAATGCGGGTGTGTGGTTCTTCCACATTAATGCTATTGTGTTCTTTCTTATTTTGGATTGGGACTTTTTAACCCTGTTTCAAATGTTTAAATCTATGACTCTTGTGCGGATCACAATTATTTCTTTTAGCTCGATTATAGATTTTTTTTAAATTAAAACTTTAATGAAAACTCTGGAATTATTTTGAAAATCTTTTTCCAACCTTCTGTAATACTTTTATTTTTCATATTGAAATACATCCTTTGATGAGCAAACAACAATTTAAGTCTAGCTTACATCTATGGAAAGCATTAGGCACTTTTGTACAGAAAGGACCCAGCGAGTAAGCAATGAAAGGAATGATATATTACACTTTAATTAAATAGAAGTATGTAGAAAAAAGTAGTGAAGAACCTGCATTTTTTCTGACAAGTGCAGATAATAATGTTGAGAACACATAGAATAGCGTAGCAAAGCAGAACCTGCTACTCAGTATATAAACATGACACTGTTTGGCTGATATGCATTAGAGTATATCAGAGTGGATTAGAGGAATGTGGAGGCAGGTTGGTGAGAAGAGATCACCTAGATTGAAAAGGGATTTCTAACACTTCTAAATGAGATATGGGCATGCATTGAGAGATAAGAAGCTGCATATGAAAATGGGTCAATTGTTCTGCAGGTTTAGATTGTGATTAAGAAGATTACATTCCTCCAGTGAGCAACAATAGCAAAGTCAGACAGCAGCCCAGTTGTACTTAGCCACTCTAACAGCCTGGTTGATCCCTATTCTGTCCTTTCACCAGAATTCGGAGTTTCATTTTTTTGAGTTATGGCACTTAAAGGCGGCGGTTCTGCTTGTCAGGCTGCAGATTTTCTGCTGAAACGGAACAAAACAAAGCATGGTGTAATTTGACTCATTCCCAGACCAGAGGCTGTTTTGATGAAACAGTGCGGGAGTGTGTCTGGTCCCACCACCTCATCCTCCATTTTTCAAAAAGGAATGATTAGACTAGGGCCACTTAGGCCCGAGTTAGTGGACTGCTATTGATTGATCAAACCTGGCCATTCAGTCCTGAATAAAAGGGAGGGTTTCTGTCACACCCTAATGAAAGTGAGGCAAAGCTTACGGCCTCCTTTGATCCTGAAGGGATTAAAACAGCCTTGCTTATACAAGTAGAAAGATCACGCCTGTCTGTTTCTCTGTCTATCTGATGTATTGCTGGGAAAGATATACAGCTCTCTGCTGTGGTGAAGGCTATGAGGCTGGGTCAAATCATGGTGGGGTCAAGAGATCAGAATCCCTGTGTGGCCAACTAAAAGACCACCTGCTATTTCCAGGCTTTGATCACTAGCATCATTCCTTATTATTATGACTTGTGTGTCTGCAAACAGTTGTCTTTGTAATGCATCACAAGCCTTTCACTGAAGGCAACAGATCTGAGGATTTTGACAGTCTGTCTGTTTGCAACAAAGAAAAGAGGTTAGAATCAATAGGATCATTTTGATATGCACAACGTCTCCTTGGACGGCATTTTGAAGGAAGTCCTGAAAAACACTAATAAACTTGAAGCCACGCTTTTAATAATTAAAGCTGATTTTCTCCGAGAGAAAACATTTTTGAGCGAGCTGGTGAGGTGGAAGGCTTTGATACAGCCTAGAAGCATTCATAAAAGTTTCAGATGTAGAGAAAGTAATTGACATTTTTCACAAGTTGGCAGTCATAACCACATGTGCTTTGCCAAGTGGACCCTCAAGTTTGTGTGGTCAGTGTCTCTCTGCTTTCCTCTCTTACTCAAACAGACTGCGCACACACATACACACGCTTTCTGTCCGGTGTATTTTCAGTTTGATCTGTTTTATGGATTTCTCTTGCAGCTCAGTTGAAAAATTCCATTAATTGAGCCATGCTGTGAAATATCTATCAGATGAGGATGCAGTCATTTTTCAGAGTGCGAACCATGCAGTATTCATATCTCCTTGACACACACAGTGCAAAATATAAACTGTTGGTAACACTTGATTTATGCACATATCTGCCTGATTTATCTGTACGGTAACTCGCATACACACAGTAAGGCATTCACTTTAGGTGATGAAGCATTCAACCAGGTTTAAAAGCCCTGGGGCAGTGGGATGTGTTGTGATATGTACAGTCACATGCTGCTCCCCTGTTATCCGTACCCTTGTGCAGTATGCCCTTGAGAAGCACAGTTTGTACAGCCTTCCAGCTGCTCTGAGAATGATCCATTTATGTTAAATCTGGCCACCAGAGGGTTTTTGTGTGGCTATTTAATGTACACTCACTTTTCCCACATGCATGTCACCAGAAAGGGAGGTTGGATTTGTTAAACAGACGCTGATGGCCGCTGGCAGACGCCGTAGCTCCCTGTGAACCTCGCTGCTTCTCTAGAGGATTGCTGTGCGCGAGAGAGTAAAAACAGAGTGGCATCAGAAAGAAACAGTCTCTTTATGATCAGTTCATCCTTTCCCTCCAACTACCTGATCGTTAGGCTGGAGCTCAGGGAGCTACATGAGACCTGGTAACCGGGTGCCTAGCAAAGGAAATCCTGACATTATTGCCTATTTATCAAAAGTTGCTGAACTCGTCAGAGTATTAGCAGGCATCAATGCATCAATAAATCAGCAATCACCCTGGGGGTTTTGACTTCTATAGATTCCTGCCACCCTGACACACTTTTATATACTCCATTTTATTCACTTTTAATGTGCTGGGTTGATGTATTTTATTGAGCTAGTTACTACAGAACATAAAGTAGGGATTACAACCTTGTGCATAAAAAAATCTGCCCCCGGAGAGAAATGGAAGCAATCTGTTTTTAATATACCCTTCCTTCTCATTCTCTGCAGCATTTCCACACTTCTGTCACTCAGCCTGCCATCCTTGTTGGCTGTGAATGTATGCAGAAACCAAGCAACATTGTTTTTATATCCCATTATCCAGAGAATTCGCCTGGCCTTCTCACCCCTCCAATCCATCCCGCCACCACCCTGTAATTTACTTTCTACCTGTTAAGACTTTCGGAAGCAGATGCTGTTATCTTCTTGGCTTTCAACAGCCTGTCACATCCACTACCTGCTTCCTTCTTCAAAAGCTGTCTCCCAATACCTCACTGTGTGCACTCCCTGCGGCTCCCGCTACCTGCTGGGAGTCACACCTGTTGATGTCAAACTTGGACAACTTTGGAGGAATAAAGAAGAACCAACACAAGGGTCAGGATGAAGAAAGGAAGAACAGGACCTAGGAGTGGACTGAAGGGCACAGCCATAACTACAGTTGTTATTTCTTTTTTTCCCTGTTTTTTATCCAAAGCTGACTTTATAGATTTTTCTAACTTGAAATATAGCCACAGAAGAACCTTCCATCGTTCTATAGATTGGAATTGATTGCCTTGAGGCTCTCTTGTCCTGTAAATATTTGCAAAGCTTTATTGATTCCATTAACGACTGGCTGCTATTTGTGACAGTGGTATGGATGGTTGCTGTTGGTGAGACTAAACTAATTGTGTTTGGGGGGGGTTTTCACAGCACATTAACATCTTGTTTCACATGTGTAATGTTGTATATAACCTGTTTTGCGGAACAGTGTGACACAAATGGTCACCTGCTTAATTTGTGAGCTTGTTTTTAAAAACAAACGATTGGATGACACACAAGCTTACATTTTCTTTGTGTATATGTATTCATGTTAAAAGAATGCTATAGTACTATCAGAAAATAGGTATGTTGTTATAAGGCATAAACCTTGGATGTAACCTCTTGCAGATTAGTCTATTGTTGATGTGATGGAAAGGAAGTGGGGACCTTCATAAGTTAAGGCAATTGCACTCTTACACCACTAGAAACCTATATGCAGCGCTCATATAGGGGCCAGTGATGAACTGTACATATAAACAGTGGGTGTTTCATCCAATCTGAGGAAATGAAGGGCCGGGAGAGTGCTGCTTAAGAGCACAAGGGAGAGCGAAGTGGCCCACGCACTGCTGCTCTGTTAACCCGCATCTACTCAACCCCCGCCCCCTGCATATTCTACTGTTGTCTCAGGAACACAAAGACTATTTTCAGGCAGCCAATCCTCAGCAGAGTGGCAAAATACAGCCCTGCATGGCCCTAAAAGCCTTCATGACTTTTTAATTGGTGGCTCAGGGCTCTACGTCCAGCGGTTGGAGAGTGGACCCCACTGCCAGAGCTCCACTTCAGGAAGGGATCAAATCTCCCCCGCTTGAGTCTTAGGCCTGTCAAAGCAGTCAGGCATGGAGGCAGTGGATGGGTGGCATCTGAAGGTGAGAGGGAGGGTGAGAGACAGGGTTGGCAGTAGAAAAGAGCAGTTTGTGGTTGAGAAGGGTGGATGATAGAAAGAAGCCAGGAGCGAATGTTTGCAAAGGAAGAAAGAATTTATGTGAAACTGCTGAGGGAAGGAATAGCCCTGCACCAAAATAGCAATTTCTGAGGTGAGAAAGAGTTTGTTCAGTGGAGTTGTATGAGAAAAGTTATGTGCGTGTGTAAACGTCTGTTTGTGTGTGCATGCTACATCTGACAGGGGCAACAGAACATTTGGAAGTGATGGATTGTTACAGCATACCAAACAGAGTAGGAAAGGTGGGTGGTGGATTTTATTGGAGAGCTGGAAAGGTTTTGTGATGAATAATAGTCATGAGTGAATTGGTCATTGTCAGAACCCTCCAGAGCCTATTGAATCAGCAAGGCTAGGGTTTTACAATGAGCTTCAGCCATGAAGATCGGACTGTTGGGTCGTAATAGATGGAAAGTGAGTTGATGGAGGCAGGAGGTACAATAGATGAGGCTAGCTCTCACTGCTGGAGCGGCATTTGTCTGTGGGGAAATGGGCCCCAGGAGAGACCAATGAACCTCCCACATGCTGTGCAGAGATCAGAGAGCAATATGGATGTGTGCGATGGGCATCTGAAGGCACATGAACACATGCACACAAAGCAGGGGTAACATGCCACATGGGTAGCTTGCTCATTGATAATGACTTGTTGACCCAGAGCTAATGATCCCTTTCATCTCAAACCAGAGCATGATAGGCTTTGATCTGTCTGTCATTAAAAAGCTGTCGACTACTTGCACTTCCCTTTAGTCTGATCAGCAATTCAAAGATACATTAGCGCCTTATAGAAAGATATGGACATACACGCACACTGTCACAGCTTCTTCATCCGCTATAGACTCACTGGACACTTTATTAGGCGCACTTTGCTAAAAGAGGGTTGGACCCCCAAGTGAGCATACCTTTTTTCTCTTTTTCAAACCATTGTTTGAAAATAATAAACACTTCAGACGGTTGTGTGGGAAATCCCAGCAGATCAGCAGTTTCTGAACTGCTCAGACCAGCCCATCTGACACCAACAGCTATCCAATATTGAAAGTAATTTAAATCACCTTTCTTCCCCGTTATGATGCTCGGTCTGAACTTAAACAGGTCGTCTTGAACATGTCTGCATTCTTCATGTTCAAATGCCTCCATGTGATTGGCTGAGCAGATATTATGTAAAACCCAAATGAATATGTGAACACTGTTACTGCCACATCGCTCTCTCACACACACAGACACACACATGCAGTGAAGCACAAAAAGTCCTTGAATCCATGCTAGTCATTAAAGCACTTCATTTACTCAATGTGTTAAAAGAGCAATAATAAATAAAAAAAACTGATGATTTATTAATATCCAGAGTTGTAATCCACAGCATTATATGTGTATTAAAGCGCATTACTTACCATGGCATGATAAGTTAAAGTGCTTCTAATAAAATTCTTAAGTCCCTACAGGCATTTCAAAGCAGCAGCAGATCTCTGTGCAGTATCTCCTGAGTGTCTCACTAATGGGACTGATGTAAATATGTTCATTTGCAAATCTTCTCTCCAATTTAGTGCTGCTCATATTGTAGATGAAGATTATCCAGGGATTATGAGGTTTGAAAAATGCACTATTTGATGTGTATTTATGCACGGCTTATAGATGTAGTAATATGGAATTAGGTCCCATCATGAGTGTAAAATACGAATGCAAAAAAAAGTGTCACTCTTACCTCCCCCATCTGGCTCCCTGTCAGGTTGTCATTTAACGATATTCATTTCCAAAAGTGGAAATTTAACAGACGTTTATGATGCAAATCACAAGCTATAACTCTGTGTGGTGTGGAGGGCCACATTAAGCCTTCAAATCACTCATGCCTTTGCTTGGGCGCCAGTAACATTATGCCATATCTGCTTGATCGTCTGCACATATTTCAGTGTGCTATTGCAGCCAACAGCAGTCAATCCCTCCACTTTGTAGGTCCTTAGAGGCGGAGAAAGTTCAGAGAATTGCCAACATGATTTTTTTTACACTGGCGTGTTAAGAGCACTGGTGGGAACATTTCAATAACACAGCGGTGAAAAAAAAAATGCTCACTGAATACATTAACCTGATGAAAGATGGTGTTGCTATTTAAATTCATGTAATTTCTAACGATAACCTTCAGGATATACATGACATTGTGTGAAGACTAAAATTGCTGTGGTTGTAATTTCTTTTTGTACATAAAGTGCTACTTGCATATGTATAAGACTGTGCTACAAATAGAGCTAACCTTGGTTTTTACTTTCAGAAATTTAAAACTTCTTAGCGCCTTTCCACTCAACATTCCTTTGCATGGGAAATGGGTATGTTACAGTGCTGAGTGTTAAAGGTTTGGGACGGGACAGGCTGGATTCTGGTTCTTAATCTTTGCTGTTATCCAAAATGGAAGAAAACATCCTTGCCAATATCACTGCAGCACTTGGAGCAATGTTTTGAGTGCGAGTTTAAGTGTATAATTAGAAAAACATCATCAGCCTCATATATTAGATAGCATTGTTGGCACCGGGCTCAAAGCTGTAGTTATGTTGTGAGTGTTATAAAAAAACCTATTGATTAAGGGGTATGGTTTTCCTGTGAGGTAGATTGCAATTTATAGATCAAAATGACAGTCTTTTCAAGTTGAAACGCTGGCTTGTTGCATTAATCATGAGGAGAAGCGATGACAGGCATTTTTGAAGGAGATGGGTGGTAAGGTACACAGATATGTGTGTGTGTGTGTGTGTGTGTGTGTGTGTGTGTGTGTGTGTGTGTGTGTGTGTGTGTGTGTGTGTGTGTGTGTGTGTGTGTGTTTTTGTGTAACAAATGCTGTATGTAATCAAATTTAGAGGACAGATATTCCGCTTTGTTACCTTAAAATGTGTACTTACCTAATCAGAGAGGAGAAAAACACACCTTTAATCTTCTTGTGTGGTCTGTCAGAATTAAGTGTTTAATCATTATTCATTATTTTCACTCTCAAGCACGCACACATTTATAGTATTCACATAGGACGTTGTTATGCGCACCAATTTTAACAAGGCACTACAACAATCTTAAAGGATTGTCAAGAAGAGCGCGAAACAATTAGTATTTCTGACTGAGAATTTTCCCTGCTTTGTTCAAGTTGCACGCTTCCCACTCAGCACCCGTTACTGTATTGGGTAATTGAGATGAGCAATGTGGTGTGAAGTCATGTAAGAACCAGCCAAACGCTACCATTAGCATAATGTCAGTGCGTTCAGATCTTTGTCTGCCTGCTGGCGTAGTGCTGGCTGCCTGTCTTCAGACAGTGCCACAGAACTGTGTTTCCCCTCTGTGTTCCCTCCTGCTTGAGGTGTGTGTGCACTTCAGAGAAAAGCACCGGCAAAGAGAACTGTGTTAATGTCTCAGAGGTCAGACGAGTGACCTGCACGGAGGCTGGCAGTTTTGAGAGGCCATCTAAGGGAACTCAAAATTGGGGGGGGTTAGCTGTCACACCACACAGAGAAGTACTTGGTGGGCTACAGTAGCACGGATGTTGGAAGAAAATAATGGTCGTGGGCCTCTCTTTAATGTGTTCTGATGTGACAAGCTCCATTCTGTCAGCTTTTACATTCCAGAGGTCTCAATTAGGAACAGGGGCTCTGTGCTCCCACAGACTGCCTTGTAGGAGCACAGGGCACCCTGAGGGAGCATCTGCTACACGTCAGACTTACCAAAATTAGAAAACATCAAAGCAAGCATGTATTCCACCTTCCATACACTCCCTGGCTCTTCTAATATAATATCTGTGACTCTTTCCCGTCAAAGACCCGTTATTGCTCACAAGTAATCGAGTCTGTTTGACCTATCGTAAGTGTGAGAAACTCCCAGTCCCTGAGTGGATTATGCATTCACACCAAAGAAGGTGTTTGTTCTCTGCAAAACAGGTAAATAAAGCATTGCCAACACTGATTGCTGTTCACTCCTGGGCCCAGCGGAAGGAAGGGAGACAGACAGGCAGGCCGTGTAAATGTAATGAAGGGAGATAATAATTCTTTTTTCTGTCAGCTGCTCTCTGCCATTAACATTTACTGCCAGCCCCTGCCATTCACTGCTTGGCGCCCATACACTCTGCCACACTGATAAGAATCACAATCACCAGCTATTCCACGCGCATATATTATAATGGCAGGCACCGCGATACCTTGCACTTAGCAAAACACTATTAGCATGCCAGTGGCATCGCTCCCATTCAGAGGTTCAAAGGGTTTGGTTGGGGAGAAAAGCACGGATGGGACATGGCAGTTTGAGTCCACGCATTCAGCTTCATAAAAATTCTGGTGTCTTTATCTTAAAGACACACTGTCACAAGCACGTGAGGTTGAGAATGTGAGCACACATTATTATGCACAGGGACACACCTGTACACACAGCAGCATGAGGGACAGAGGCGTACAAGTACCACATTGTTTTTTTTAGATTGTTAAGAGCGTGAGACCAAAAGCGTACAAGTTTATTTGTATGTTAATGATGAGGGGAAACAGCCCAGATTTGTTTTGCGCATCAAGCAATTAAATCAAGACTTGTCTAGTAGCTGCATCTTTACTGAGCTGCCCACAGGTCCCAAGATGGACAGGCAAGGCAGCATTGCAGGTGGATCTGATTATCTCTGTCTCAGTGCGTGTGAAATAATGTTTCCCCCACCATACCATCTACTAATTAGGATCTAATTATCCAGCCTAGTGTAAACAATCGCGGCAGATGGCATTATGCACAGTATTAACTCTAATGACCCGGGGCCCTGTAGAATTCACATTTCAACGCGTTTGCTTATTTTATTTATTTATTCCATTAGTCTTCGCCCTATTTTTCTTTTTTTTTCAATTCACTTAGGCCTGTTTTCAACCTTCTCATTCCCTGAGAAAAGACTGCCCCCCTTCCCGTTCCCAATGATGCTCTTACAATCCTTTTCTTTTCTTGCATTTGCTCCTTGTTTCACTTACTGCCATTTATCTATTTGTATTGCTTTCTCTGGGTTTATTTTTGAACAATCTCAATTAGATCTCACAAAGATCAAGTAAAAATGTGTACCTATTTCCGCCACCTACAACCGCCTGCCGTCTCTCTAGTGGATAGAAAAAAAGGGGAAAGTCATAACGATAGGTGTATGTGATCTTGCGCACAAAGGCTCACTTCTTCCTCCAAACTGTAGAGGCTGTCTGTCACAGCTGGGAAATAATACTGTGATGTCAGTCACACTACACCAGGTGGGAAGTCTGGATCATTTCCCATTGCACTGAACCCAAAAGACTTCTCCAAACCTCACTTCCTTAAGACTAAAACAGTTTCATATATTTTGTCCTTTGAAAGGAAGAAATTGCTTTGTGTCTAGCGTATATTTCAATGATACATTGATTTGTTGGTTGCAAGACTATGTTCACAGCTCGCTGCTGCAGTGCATAAATCTTGTTTGAGTGCCACAAAGTCAGGCAGGAATCCCAGCTTTATCTTGTACAGTGCTATGACTATCCCTTGATGATTAAAGACACAACTTTCTTAAATCTAGCTACAGTTGTTCATCTGCGGTTTCCTCTACTGCTCATCGGACAAGGTTGAGCTGACTAGAGACTCTGTGCTGCAGAGGGTGTGTAATGGTGGTTGTGGGTGTGCGAGGTCTCATTAATTGATGCCGGGCCTTGTGCCTGTGCTCCTCTGCGTGCCGTGTTCTCTGCCAGGAGCTGGACTTGCTAATTAGGCTCCTGGATATCACAGACACGTCCCTCGGTACGCCATACAATATACTGCTAGTGACTCAGTAACACTGGTAAGGAAAGTGAGAGAGAGTGGGACTAAAGGATGGAGAATACAGAGTGAGGATGGGTGCAAAGAGACATAAAAAGATGGAGAGACATCTTGGCAGAGAGCTCAGAAGGAAGGGACATGGAGAGTAAGAGTGTGTGAGAGATGACAACTGATGAGAGGCCAGGGAAAGAAAGTATGAAAATGACTGTACTGGGAGAGATCAAGGCTGCTGAAAAAGAGAGACAGTCACAACATGCAGAAAGGAAACTGTTATTGTGGGGTGGGGGGGGGGGGGGGGGGGGAGAGGAAAAAAAGAAAAGAAACTTAAGATGGGAAGAGAAAAAAAGGAGGAGGAAATCACAAAGAGGAAGATAGTTTGAGACAGGCAGAGCATAGCAGAGAGGTAGAGGAAAGCACTCAGCGGAGCAGTGAGGCAAACAGGGAAGAATTCCAAACAGAAAGGGTGTGTGCGTTTGAGTGTGTGTGTGTGACTGTGAATTTGTCCACGCTGCCGGCTGGAGTGTGTGTCCAGATAATTCAATCTGCTGCCCATTGACTGGCCTCCCGCTCCGTCTTCACTCCTAATTAAATCTCCATTTGTTGGCTGGATGCTACTGCTTCTAATTGTGTTGCTCTAGCCTCCTGTAGACACACAGGCACACCTCAACACACGCACGCACACACACACACACACACATGGGCCCTGCAGCGGGTAGGATCCCAGACACGTCACCGCGGTACATTACACCTCAATTAATCACATCAATTACACATCAATTAACCCATGGCAATCCACTAAACACAGCTGGGATGCAGGCAGCATTTCATCTGTAGCAACCTGAGGACTCTTTCTGCAACATCAAAGCAGGCGCAGCATCAAAAAGAAAAAAAAAATTTCAAAAATTCAGATCAACTTAACATGAAAAATCCATATTCCCTCTTCATTTCCTCCTCCAAGCAGAGAGAGCATAATTATAGGAGTATATGAGCTTTGAATAGCATGTCACGGGTTCTATATTTCCACAGCATAAGATCTCATGCATAAGCAGCCCATTCATTCTGGATTGCGAACAAAAGAGCGTAAGTGGGAGTTGTGGGTGGACATCAACCTATCAAATACCACATACAGATGTTGAACTATGGGCCGTTTCTCTAAATGAAGGCTCTTCATCTCATCTTCCTGTTTCAGGTCTGGGGTGCTTGCTTGACTTCTACTGTAATGGGTCACTTCACCTTGGTGCCTAGTGTTGGAGGACACCCTCCTCGCTCTTTTCATTGCTCTCCTCCCTACTGTCACTTTCCTCATCTCATCATTTCTTTACATCAATTCTCAATCTATCTTTGACATTATCATTAAGCACTGTGTTTCTTTTTACCATCTGTTTCACTGCCGGTCTCGCTTCCTTCTCTCTGTATTCTCCTGCTCAATCTCTTGCTTAATTCTTCCTTTAGTGTCGGTCTGCTTTCTGACTCAACCAGGTGATAGAGTGTAAATTGACAAGGTACCTGCTGTCACGGTGACGGCACCTCATGATCAACCTCACCTTCAGAGCCAAACCATGTTCTGAAGGGCAGGTGGGTGGGATGGTGGTGGCGTTTTTAGGAGTCTGTGTATGCTTTTATGTGACTTCTAAAAGAGCTCTGTATCCTCGCTCCAGCATTCTTACCTCAACTCGTAAAGCACCATATTAAGACAATCTATTATACAAGTGTGTCAGTGTTCTTCTGTATGTGCGAATTCATAAGGGAAGAGCTTCATCAGCTTTCAAAATGCTTTTAACCCCTCTCCATCAACCCCGCAACCCACGCCCTTACACCATCCCATTACTAGGTCAAGGTCATAGCCATGACAGTTGCATAACCCCCATCAGAGGGTAACCATGACCCATTTCATATCTTAAGGTCCAATTCAAGAGCCTAAATGACAGCTCTAAATTTTCCAGGATGACATGATGCACCATGGGTGGACTGAAGGTGGGAAGTTATACACACACACATAGTATGAGTGTATTTGTGTTGAGATTCCAAGGTAGAGTGAGAAATGAATAGAAATGGGCCTTCAAAGGAAACAGGCACCACTAACCACTATAGCTGAATTTCAGAGATGCATTTGAGCCAAGTGCCAGCTAGGATGCTGTTACGTCGGCTCAAATGCAGGTGGCTGAGGATTAAACAGAGGTCAGAAGAGCTCCCTGCTGCTGGTGTGGAGCTCGGGTAAGAAGGTTAGGCAAAAAAATAAAAAAAAAATAAGCTAGAGAATGAATATAAGACAAAAGCTGAATGTGAACACCGTTTGTGTGATTGCATGCCAGCATGGTGCAATGGGGAGCACAATGGCCTTTGGTTTATAAAGCTACCCCAGTGCCTGTGGTCTTTGTCTCACTGCCATTAAAATTCTGTGTATGCAGCGGGGGACCCGGCTGGAGCCATGCCACCATTCAACCTCAGCTGTCAGGTTAGAATAAGGTGTTTTTATATCTGTGGTGAATGGGCTGTGGTGGTGCAGACTGACTGTTAGGGGCAGCTGCTCTGCACAGCAGCCACATTATAAAAGCCCTCCTGGTCCTTCCATGCCAGTTTTCGGTCATCCATAGACCTGCTTGCTTCAGTTAGTTTTTACCTCTGGTCATAGTGGTGTAAGAATAGTTCCTCTATAAGGAATTTCCTCGAGCTTTCCATCTGGACTTGAAACCTGCAGGTAACAATGTTGTGCACCTGCCAAACCCTGCACTATCACTTCATGCTTCATAGGAAGGGAACTTTTCTCTGGCTAATTCCAGTTGTGGCAGAAAAAAACTCTTCAGCTTCCTTAAACACTTATATTCTGAAATCCTTTGCGATCTGGAACAGGTTTGCGTTAAGGGCACTCTGACTTGTTTTCCATAGCGTCTCATTAGCCATGACCAACATGATGCTGCCCCCATTATTCTCCACTGTTGGGATGGTATCAAGCAGGTAATGAGCCTAGCCAGTAATTTGCCTGGTGTCCTCAGAATGTAATGTTAGGAGCTTGGCTAAACATTTACGTTCTGGTTTTATCTGACCCAAGAATCTTGTTTATCACATCCTGAGACTCCCTCAGGTACTCTTTTGCAACTTCAAAGCTTGCTGTTATGTGTTTCACTGAGAAGAGACTTCATCTGTCTCATCAGACGACCATAAAACCCCCAAATCAGTGCAGTGTTGTTTCTCCCACCTTCACACAGGATCTCACAAGTGGATATTGTGGTTCTTTGTCACCTCTCTTACCAGGATTCTTCTTCCTTGATTACTCAGTTTAGCTTGGTCAAGTTCTGGGAAATATCATACATGTTCTATAGATGTCTTCTGTTTAGGTCTTTTGAAGGCCACTCCTGGGTTTCATCACTGAAGCACAGAGAATCAAGCAAAAAATTAGCGATCTCAGTTAAATTTCATGCACCTGCCAAACCCAAGCCCAATTTACATCCTTGTCATAGCAAAGGGTCTGTAATAGTTTCCTGTTTTTTTCTTTTAATAATTTAAGAACGTTTTAAAATTCTGTTGCTTTGTCTTTCTGGCCGATTTGTGACGTGTAATAAAAAAAAAAAGAATTTAGGCTTAAAGAAATTTTAGCATTGAACTATAAAAAAAACTAAATGTGAAATAAATTAGAATCTGAACATTTTATGAATGCAGGGTATATAATATGTGTGTGTAAGTCTTTTATATTGTAGAATTTGCTCCACAAGGCCACAGTGGTTTAAAAAAGAGATGACCTCTAAGAGAAATATGACCTATGACACCAGAATGTAGTAAGATATAATACACAGGTGCGGTACACTGAACTCCAAACTCAATTTGTGCCTATCGAATGTGAAAACAAACAGAGAACCAGCACTCGCTGCTAAGCATTCTTTTTAGTATTCATTGTTGGGCAAGATGAACCTATTTAGACTGGTGATGAGAAGTAGATCGTGCTGATATATCACAGCCAAAACACATTTGTCTTGCTAAATAATAAATATTTAGAAGAATACATCTCATTGAGTCCTGGCATTCTGTGTGTTTTAATGTGCCCACTTTGTATTGAGAGAACCTTGGTCTCCTGTAAGAGCATGTGTGTCACACTTGTGTATTTTTCTGCCATGGCTGACACACACACACACACACACGCACACACACACACAAAGAAAACAGAAACACACTTGAAAATGTAATCCTGCCATTGACAACACACATGCAGAGCCTACCACTGACACCAACATGGATCAGCAGCATGTGTCCTCAGCGTTTCACTGTGAAGTTCAGAAAGCACAGTGAGGGAGAGAGAAATCCGCATCAGACAAGAGGTTCTCCACTGGAAGCTCATTAGATCCCAGAGGCCAGTCTTCGGAGGAGCTGACCTTGTCTCCTGTCAGCATTAAGAGCTGTTGGCGGTCACAGGTCATTTAAGTTCTTAAAGAGTCTCAAAAAGAAGATCACTTCAGCTGGGTGTTGTGTGGATAGCAATCATTTCTTGGGGTACGCAGCAGAAATTCTACACACTTATGTCATGCAAGACTTATTTCCTCTTCGTGCTGGCTTTGGTCCTGAAAATATACACTTTGCTCTAGATGTGAAATTGGTCGCAAGTCCCACAGATAACCAGTGTTCGGGGAGTCATTATCAGAGCTCATGTGAATGTGTCATATGAGGCAGAAAAAAAATATGAATGCATGAATGGTGCTGAAACAGGTAACTGCGGTGGTGATTAGAGGGCACTCAATTCAGTCCACAATTTCACATCAGTAAGTCGGTATTATGTATTGCCCCAGACGATCGATGTGTGAGTTTAGGTTTTGCATGTGCAGGTCTCTAATGGTGGCTTGTTGATGGAGCCATGCCGCTAAGTGCACATAGCCACCAAAAACCCCAAACCAGCTGGAAGTGGTTGGGTGTGTGTTTATTTAGCCATAAGTGTATGTTTTGGGATTTTCTGTGTGCGTGTGTGTGTGTGTGTGTGTGTGCGTATGAACGTGCGTATGTGTGTGTCAAGTACAAATGCATTTACTAGAGGATGGAATTATAGCAAAGCCACCACTCAGCAGCTAGTGTCTGGGGAAAAATAGGGACGGCTTCTCCATTTGGGCTCAGACAAAGATCAGTTTCAAGTGGATGTTGGGTTTAACAGTGTTTGTTTTCGAAAAGTTCATGTAAAGCTGGTAGAAAGAATGGATTACCCAGGTAGTTTTATCGAATCAAAAAAGAAGAAAGAAAATTGCAGGTTTTGATCTTTTTGTATGATACAAAATGGACTAACCTGCAGCTAAGCATAGTGTGTGATTTGTGGCAAGCATGACTGCCGACGTGAAGCACAAAGGTGCATAGTCGTCCTTTTATTTTCTGTTTCAATCTGGTCCAATATGCTGTATCTCCCGCTCCTGCCCAGCGAAGGCTGCCCTCACGTTCACCCAGTTCCGCCACACCATCCTCTGCATTTACTGCCATAAATCTTGGCTGTGAACTTGCATATGGGTTTGGAGACCAAGGGTGGCTCCAGTAATCAGCCATGAGAGTGAGTCAGCTAGTAGACATAGAACCAGGCATGCTCCCGGCCACAGCGGCATACTGCAGCTATTAATACAGACTTTAATTAGCCCGCCACAAACACTGGCACAATCAGCTCAGTGTCGCCCATGGCTCGTGAAGCAGACAGATCAATAGGTCTGATCATGCCTTTTTCATCAACTCAAATGAAAGCACTTTGTCTCCGAGCTCAGCCCTGGACCTTGCATATCACCTTAAAGTCTTTTTGTGGCTGTACTGGCTGTGTGCAGTGTTGCGGATGAGGCCTGTATAATCTGGCTGCATTAGGGAACTATAAAGATAAATGAAGGGAGGCACAGAGTATAACTCATCCTGTCAGAGGAAGGATTTTAAGACGGGGAAACTTTGTGTTTTCTAAAGCAGCCCCTATCACCCCTACCCCCCGCTGCTTCCTAATTTCTCACTCTCTCCACATCTAGCTTGTGTTTTTTTGCAGTATTTTTCTCCATCTGCTTTTGGCCTATTCCTCTTCTCCCTTCCCTCCATCTCGCTCTTTTTGCCTGTCTCCCTCCCCATCCTCTTTTACTGATGTAGAGGTATGGAAGTGTTCATTTACACTTCTTCTGCTGCACAAATTGCTCTTCTACCTCTATGCCAGCACATTTCAATTTGAAATAAAGGAGTAAGCTGCTTTCGCGGTAACAACTTATTCCGCGTGCTTTTTGGCAAGCTTTTCTGTTGACCTTCAAGTTCCCAATCAGTGCAGAAGAAAAATGGAAATAGCTTGTTCTGAGTCCTCTTTTTTTCCCCGTGAATTGCTCAAATTGTGTTGTGTCTCCTCGCAGAGGTTACTGAATCACTGAATCACTGCCATTTTTACTACCCTTACTCAACTGCTTCACTTTTTCCTTCTTTTTCTTTCTTTTTACTCATCTTTTCCTTTATGTTTTATATGACTCAGTTTTCCTTCTTCTTCTTCTTCTTCTCCTCTTTTCCTAGTAGATGATGTCCCACCTTATTTTAAGATGGAGCCGCCTCAGACCCAGGTTCACCTGGAGGGAAATCGTCTGGTTCTTACTTGCATGGCTGAGGGCAGCTGGCCACTGGAATTCAAATGGATCTACAATGGTACTGAGCTTACACGTTTCTCCTTGGAATACAGGTAAGCAATGCAACCTTGCTTGCCAGCAATTAGTCCTTTTTTTCCCTTTTTCTTAACCCTAAGTATCTTACTACATGAGGACATTTTAGAGGCATTTAATTGTAACTAATAGCACAATTGCTCATTTTTATTCATATTCCAAACTCATTTCTATGGATTTATTCAGGACTGATTTGGCTGCATATCTCCCTTGAAACATAGCATCTTGTGTTCAAGGGATTATCAAATTTATTCCGATTTGTATCTCACACTGCATTCAACATTCAGAGATGGTGTGTGCAGATAAATATTCTTTACTCTCCCCTCTCTCGTGGTTTGCTGAAACTATCACTGGCGTAATAAAATCAGACAATGCAAATTCTTTTTTTTATCAGCTTATATGGTGCGGATGGGCCACTTTGATCTGTGAGCTGTAGTATGCTTTTTCACTTATTTTCGAGTTCTTCTGGACACCTCGTATTACATATTTCAGCCTCTAAACACAATGCTGAATTACTGGAACAACTCAGCGTGGTAAAATAAATGTTCACCCTGCACTAACAAGTCCTCTGTGTCTGTGTCCCCACTTCTACATGTACAGTATGCTTGTGTTGCATTATGCCTGCATGTGTGTTAACAGGTGACAGATGCAGTCCACGGTGAAAGTCACTTTCAATCCAATTTTAGCACAGTTTCCTAGACTCCACTCACAGTCAGACTAGAACCCTAGACATGGACAGACACGCTAAGGTGGTAGTGTCTGATTGCTATCGCTGCCCCCCTCCCCACCATCCCTTCCCTGTCTGTTATACCTACCTTCTTTCACACATCCTCTCTCTCCCCTTCATCTTTTTCTTCTCTCCCTGTCTTTCCTAAGCATTTGGCTGCGCTCTCACGTGGCTTAGTCTCTGGGTCTGCCTTGCAGGCCAGCCCTCTGCTTGTTATTCTCCACCAGCCCTGATCAAAGAGGAGAACTGGAATCCATTTAATCAGACCCCCCACCCCCCTTACCCCCTGAATTGCAGTGCAGGGGGAACATGGCTGGGGTGGAAGCTACACTCCTAAGTGGCTGTAGCAAACCAGTTAAAGGGGAGTAAGCGCTTAGGTTATCTTGCTAGTATTTCACATGCACCATCTAACATGAATGCACATCAAGGGGGAGAGCTGTGGATGGCCAGAACATGCGATTGGTCCTTGTTTGATTCATCAGGCTGAAGATGGAGGAATCGAGTTTTGTGAGTCCTGCCAGTCAGGACCTGCGCTATCGCTGCATTAAAATTTCATTCTTTCTTCTTTGGTTTACTATCCACTGTCCAGGATTACATCAGCAGCAAATAACACTTCAAAGATGAGCTGTTATTTTCCTTTTTTTAGACCATTTATGTCTCATTGCAAAGAGGAATGTCATTAAGGCACCGTTTCAGGTGCTCACTGAAACATGTCAATTAATTTAGCATCTTGAGTGTGGGTGATAATAGCAGCAAGATGACAAATGTTGCTGTCTGTCATGCTGATGATGACTAATTGCAGTTGTGTTGCGTGTGCCCATTAGGTACCTGATCCCCTCGCTGGACCGATCGCACGCTGGCCATTACCGCTGTATTGTGAGAAACCGAGTTGGTGCTATAATGCAGTGCAGCACTGAAGTGCAGGTTGCCTGTGAGTAAAAGATTCTTTCTATCCATCTTCCATTCTGGCAGATTAAGGGCAAGACACTGTTTTTGTGAAAAGCTCGTCATGCACACTATGTGGATGAGTCACTTTGTTTTAAGGCGCTTAGCTTTTGAAAAAGGTACATAACATTAATGCTAATAATGGCAATTGTTTATTTCCATCCTTTTTGCTGGCAGGCACTTTCAGCATTTTCTCTTCTATCTTTTCTCTGTCTCCCTCTTTTTAACTCACTTTTTATGTCTCCTAGATATGGGTGGTTTTGTGGAGGGTGAGAGGTCTCAAACTGTGTCCCAGGGCGAGGGTGCTCTAATCCGTGCACCACGTATACACAGTTTCCCCAGGCCCCAGATTACCTGGTTCAGAGATGGGCGTAAGATTCCCTCCAGCAGTCGCATGTAAGTCTCCATTCACCCCAACTTGATTTCTTTAGTTTAGACAAAGCATTTATGCATGTTACTTGTGTTTTTCTGTGCCTGTCCACAAAGTTCTCTCATATATGAGCTGTTGATGAATGCAGAGCAGTTGAAGTAGAATATCTTTCACTTCAGAGAACTCTAAGAGGTTCAATACTGCTCACAGATTTCGTTTTTTCCCAATCGCCCCACACACCATGAGTGAAGTTGAGCAGAATAGTTGATGAACGAATGTTGGCGCAGGCCTTGTGTACATCATTGAATCGCCTCTCAGTGATAAAGCGGGTTATTATATTGGCCGTATTGACTTTGCAGGCAGAATGATTGAAGGGTAGAGATAGAGCAGGCAGCAGAGGAACCAATTAGACAAAATTGGACAAAAGGCCTCAATTGATGATATGTTTGACTGACAGCACTAACCCCTGGTTAGATTTCTGTCTTGAAGGGTGTGTGTGTGTGTGTGTGTGTGTGTGTGTGTGTGTGTGTGTGTGTGTGTGTGTGTGTGTGTGTGTGTGTGTGGAGTTGGCGCCAGTGTACTGTGCAGTCAAAGAGTATTTTCCCTCCTTCCTAATTTCTATGTTTTTGACATATTTGTTACATTTCCATATTTCACACAAATAATTTTAATATTAAACCAGATAACCTAGTAAATATAAAATGTAGTTTTTATAATTATTATTTCATTTGTTGAAGGGAAAAAAGCTATCCAAATCTACCTGATAAAGTAATTTCCCCCCTTTTAAATCATAAATTAATTATGATTAACCACATTTTTTGGAAGGCTAAGTTTAATTTCACTAGCCACAAGCAGGCCTGATAACTTCCAGACCTACTAAATCAAGCAAAACCTGTTTGGCAAAGTGAAGTAGGTTAAAAGATTTCAAAAAACCACCATGCCGCAAACTACAAAAATGGATTAGAAACCAATTCACCAACTGCCATCATTCTGAAAAGGGTTATAAAACCATTTCTAATGCTTTGGGATTCCAGCAAACCACAGTGATAGCCGTTATCCACAACTGGAGAAAATTTGTAACAGTGATCAACCTTCCTGGAAGGGGTAGGCCTACCAAAACTACTGCAAAAGCACATCGACAACTCATCCAGGAAGTCACAAAAAAAAAAAAAAGACCCAGAACAACATCTAAAGAACTGCAGGCCTGACTTAAGGTCAGTGTTTATGATTCAACAATAGGAAAAACACTGGGCAAAAATGGCATCATTAAGAGTTCTAAGATGACTGCTGACAGAATACAAAGGCCCGTATCACATTTGCAAATAAATGCCTCGATAATTCCCAATACTTTTAGGAAAATATTCTGTGGACTGTCGGTACAATTTTTTTACTATTTGGACGGTTTGAGTCCTGATATGTCTGGTGTTAAACAAACATCATGTAAGCAATCAAACATGGTGGTGGTGGTAGTGTGGTCTGAGGCTGCTTTCCAGGATCTGAATGACTTTCCCTACTTGATGGAACTATGAATTCTTCTCTGTACCACAAAACCTTGAAGGATGTAGCTCAAGCACACTTGGGTTATGCAGCAGGACACTCCAAAACACACCAGCAGGCCCAACTCTGAATGGCTACAAAAAATAATAAAGGTCAATCAAAGTCCAGACTTCAGTCAAATTTAGATGGCTTGGCATGACCTTAAACGGGCTGTTCATACTCGAAAACCATCCGGTGTAGTGGAATTAAAGCAATTCTGCAAAGAAGAGTGGACCAAAATTCCTCCTCAGCGACCTCAAATATTTATTGTCAGTTATCACAAATGCTTGATTGCAGTTGTTGCTGCCACAACCAGTTATTAGGTTCAGAGTACACATTTCACACAGGGGCAGGTATGTTTGGATAGCGTTTTTTTCCCTCACTAAATGAAATCGTCATTTAAAAACTGCTTTGTATTTACTCAGATTATCTTTGTCTCATATAACATTTTTTGGATGATCTGAAACATGTGAGACAAATATGCAATAAAGTAAGAAATCAGTAAGTGACCAAATACATTTTCATGGGAGTGACTTGCACTTGAAAGACACACTTCCAAGTGCAAGTCTGTGTGTAGTAGATTTTGATTTATTTTTTTATCTGTTTCTGTTGTTTAAATTATGTTCAGATATCCAATATTCCTTAATAAAAGTGAAATTAATCACCTTAGATTAATATTTGTTATCCAGAAAAGAGATTTAGGCTGTCCATAATTTCACAGAAGGCACCTCCTTATCTATCATTTGGCAGCCTACTCCATCACGTCATAGCTGACATGAAGACGTTTACCCTGGGCTGCATGTTGTTGCTTAAAGCATAAGTTGATTTGGTGAAA
Source organism: Pelvicachromis taeniatus (assembly GCA_015108175.1). Classification (NCBI taxonomy): domain Eukaryota; kingdom Metazoa; phylum Chordata; class Actinopteri; order Cichliformes; family Cichlidae; genus Pelvicachromis; species Pelvicachromis taeniatus. The sequence continues at coordinate 23,193 of VURO01020148.1, forward strand.
GTACTGTCTGAGTCCAGCTGTAAAAGTTGCAGTAGAAGCATTGAGGAATATTGTAAGAAAAATCTCAGTCCCTTCCATGAATGTCCAACCAATCCCAGAGCTAGTTATTGTGTTGTTTAGAGCTGGATCTTATTAGAAGCAAAGCAGTGAAACTTTGCACCGTGACAATGTGAGTCACTGACAGGATACTCTACATTTACCGCTTGTTTGCTCGCTCTGTGTCAGGCCACATTGATATTCACAGGTGTGTGTCTGTGTATCAATGTGCGTTTCTTTAAGTGTCTGTTGAGTCTATAAGAGCCTCAGCTCCTAATTGTCCAGGAGTCTGTCTGTTTATCCTGCACCGGTCAGGTGGATGCTGGCAGATACAATGAGTCTAATCTGGCCCCATGCTTGGCGTCAGCTCTCATTTTCACCAAACCATCAGCCTAACCTACATTTAGTCATTCAAGAGGGCGCTGGGCCACAGCAGTGACAGAAAAGATTGGACTTTGAAAACTGCACCTTTTACACATTCATGTTTTTTTTGTTTTTTTTTGGTGTACTGTCTGCTTTACTTTACTACAAATGCAATTACCGTGAGAAAAAATCAATTTTAAGTGCATAAAAAACAGTCGAGTGGTTCTTATGTTTATTGTGAAGTAGAGCTAATATTTTAAATTCCCTATATTTCAGTCCAGGAAATATACAAATTTAAATGGTAAAGAAGAGAAACACCCTTCAACCATGGCTGATGATGTGACATAGTTTGTCAGCCAGAAGGTGTTCTGGCTCTTACGCTCGCTTCCCTCATTCAAAAAATGTCTGTAGGGAACGCCACAAATACAACAACCGGCCAAAATGGGACATCTATAAATGAGTAATCCACTTGAAACAATAAAAACTCATTATTTTTTAAACTGCATTATCATATTATCTCAATAAGGACTAATGAATAATTACTGTGTGTAGTGATTTGAATCCTTACTAAGCATAGATGTCACAAATAGCAAATGTTAAGGAAATATGTCTGAATCAACGGCTTTTTAAATAACCAAATATCAACATCAGTATCGGTCATGGGAGCCTAAACTTTACCTACTACTTCACCCTTTTTTAAAAAAAAAGTTAAAATCTCTATTAACTGAGAAGAACTGCATAAAGATGAATCCTGATGTTTCTTGTATACCTCAAATATGTTGAAGTTCATTGGGTGCACCAAGCTGTCTTAAACTATTAAGAGAAATAGCCAACAGCGTCAATAACTAGCCAAGCAACTGCTTGCATGGACAAAACTCAGATCGGCCTGAAGTGTGTTTCTGTAGAAACCCTCGAGGATCTATAACAATTAAAATGACAGTGAACCCTTTAATGAAGTACTTTATATATTAAGCAGATTATAAAAAGCAAGACATGTTCTGAGTTATTTCCTAAACACACTGTGGTATATTGTAGAGGGAAGTGCTCATAAAATTGTCTCTCTGTGTTTTTTTTCAGTGGTAATTTATGTGATATGTATGTGTATGTGTGTCAGTTTACCCTTCAGATTTATTGACTGTGTGAAACAACTACTCACTGGTTTAATGATTTGAGTGTTTCTGTGTGCTTGTTAATGTGTTTATGTGTGCGAATGTACAGTTCTGAGTTTGTTTGAGGATGAATTTTGGAATGCACAGCAGCTGGCTGTAATGAAATGGACTGGAAATTTCTAGTCTTATTGAGCACTCATAGCACCTTTTAATTGGAAGCCAAATTGGTGGCCTTAATTTGGTTCAGCTGCACATGCACACTACCTAAAGGCAGTTAGTAGCTTTCTGAAACTAGGGTGATTGTTGCAGGAATTATTATTCACTAATGCACTGTCCTTAAAACTAATGCGTGTTTTTATTTGCATGGATACTCAGTGCCATCGCCCTGGACAACACGCTCGTCATCCTGTCCACCGTGGCCCCTGACGCAGGACGTTATTATGCCCAGGCAGTTAATGATAAAAACGGGGAGAACAAAACCAGTCAGCCCATCACTCTCACAGTGGAGAGTAAGTACTCACACGTGCGGATACATGTGTGCATGCGTATACACACTCTTAGGAAACAGACTTCTTCGCCCAAAAAGTGAAAGTCAACTGCATTAACAGGTTGTTACTTTTGGATTGTTTTTTTTTTAATTGTTTATTTCCTCTTGGCTCATCACTTAGATACACATTTTTATTTAACACAGTGGCAGCACAACAGGTTGCTCAGCCAAACATAGTAGAAACAGAGATAGCGCCCTCTACTGGCAGGTGCTATCTTTATTTCCCGATTTGTCTTTCTAAAAACATACTTATCATACTCATTACCTGCAGCACAATAGATGTCCTCTTGTTCTCCAAGGCCTCCTCCAACCTCTGGCTTCAACAGTGCATTACAGTGTTTTAGGTGGAACTCCAGCAGTACCTCTGAGAAAGGCAGAAAGGCCCACGAAATACACCTTCGTTTGAAATCCTCGTTACAAAAAAAACAAAAAATGAATTCATGAAAATGACGCTGAGCAGACAGGGAATTATTAAGCATACACACGCCTACATCAACACACAAATCAAAGCAGAAGGTCGGCCTCAATTATAAAACCCACATGTGCACAATTTCAAATAAAGTTTGGCATTGGTGGCAGAAGCATGGTTTTAAGTCAAATCATTATGTAGTTTAACTGAACCTGCCGCTTCCTTATCCTCCCACCAACTGTCACCGTTTCTTATCTAAACAAAGTCGCACAAATGCTCCCACCTCTTATTTACTTTCATCTCAACAAAATCAGTCTTTCTTCGCTTACCTCGACGACCCAATTAAAGGAGTCACTCAGTGTGTTTTTCTAGCTATCTGGACAATATTTCCACATGATAATGTTTCCACCATAGGGTTTACAGTGGGATAATAACTGTAATATTAAAAATTAAAAACTGTTTGTCCTGCGCACTTTTAATGACAGCTTCCTACTCCCGCCAGCATCTGCTCATCATATCTTTAATGCAGCATTTGTAATTCAGTGCTCAACACGCACGGTACAGCAATCCCTGGGGATCAGATATCACTGGATATCACTCAGTATGACCTTGCAGATAACACCGTTGTAGTTTGCATCTGAAAGCCAATACGTTTATTTATTTAATTTTACAACTGCATTTGTTCGTCGTAGCAATTCTCTGGATAAAAGACGAAACAATATGCAGTAGAGGGAGCACCACCTTCCTAAGGGAGCATACAAATGAGACAGAGCTGGGTGTAATAGTGAAACGCGAACTGGAGTCGGCTAAATCTCCATGCACGGAGACGTTCAGGCATCCTTTTTAATATGCCTTAGATTGTGAATTGTTCTGTAGTTGACTCAGGTTTACAGTTGTTTTTAGATTCAGACAGATGTAAACAGGGTGGCACCCTTAGTAGTGAGAATTTGCTATGCAAGTCACCACATCAATTTTTGCATTACACACTTGAGGTATCTTCAACACTGGGAGTTCATGAACTGCAATGCATTAATTACCGTGTGCTGAGGAACCAGTCGTGTCTATTGGAAAATTAAATGAGTTCTTTGATAAGTCAAATGGAATCCCTCTTTTTGCTGCGTTGTTGGCAAACACGGGCTACATTTCCAGCCAAATATGTGGGGCATTTCACTTAATTAAACAAAACTGTTCAATTTCTGTGTTTACACAGATTTGTAAAACATTTCGTGAAACTCAAATCGAAATTAAAGTGTTAACAGCCACTCTGTGTAAAGGGGAGTACTTCACACAACATGCCAATCATCACATTTTCAGCAGCTTCAACGTAACTCTGTCAAGAGCTCTAATTAATAAATCATTCATAAATTATATGTGATCTTGGCGATTTTCAGCTCTAAATCTTCTTTGTAGGAGATTAATATTAATGCTGTTTCAGTAACTCTTTTCCATCAGTTTCCTTCTTCTCATTTTTCACTTTCACACTTGCTTCTCGACTGAAACCTATGCCAATCAAACCTTACACAAAGTCTTGCTTGTTAATTAGGCGCAAAATTTACACGGGTCTGCCAAATTCTGTAATCTCACAGAAGTATAGCCAGTAACTGCAGAACCAAGTCACTTGGATTTTTTCATCATTAAGCTCTTGGACTAAGGCATGTTTAATTCTTTCCTTTTTATTTGTTTTTTGTGTGTTTTAGCTTTCTAGGGACTAAAAGGCAGCTATTATAGATGGATTGATTGGTCTTCATTATGCTGATTATTAATAATGTCAACAATGTACTCAAGATGATATTTGTATGACGTTGATCAAAGGATTTAATTAATAATACCAGGCCTTCAGACGGCCACAGTACCACCAATTCTATGTATTTACCAGTTAATCAATAGGTAATTTGTTGCCTGGAAATATAATTTTTATTTTGAATAAGGCTCAAATGAGCAAAACATTTAACTGCTCATGTTGATCTCTCATCAAATTTCCGAGATGGTGACTGCAAAACATTTCTATCTGTTTATTTCCGTCTGTCAAACACCCTACCAATGATTTTTGCTTTTGCTTTTTGTGTGTGTGTGTGTTGTGTGTTTTCAAATCTCTGTGCTGCCATGAAGAAAATCTTTGTATATTTGGGAATTCTTTGGCGTTAAATTAAATGTTTTTTAATTTTTGAAATGTTGAATTTGTTCTGAAGAAATGTCAGCAGCATGTTAATTTTATGTTGTTTGTTATTTCCTTCCATGTTATGTTCTGGAAAGTGCACATCTTAATGGAATTAATGATATCTAGATCAGCCAAACTTTTGTGAACGACGGTATTCATTTGATTTGCATGAAAAATAATTTATGCAAAAAGAAGATTTTGAAGATACTTTGCATTTTACGTTGTATTTCTTTGACTGATGATCCGGAGACTATGCAGTAATCAAATGGCGAGTAGAGTCAAAGCAGTAATAACCCACAGGAGGTCTGTTTTTAGTCAGTGTTTGTAGAGGAAGCATTGGTACAGTACTGTAGGGATTCTACAGGACTGAGAAACGAAAGGTTGAGATTTACAATTAGGTGCTGCAAAATAACAACAACAATAATACAAACTTAATTAGGGCCCTTATTAACCTGAAATAGCCCTGAAAATGGTCTCACATGGGCATCCGGAAACTTCAAAGCAATGCACGCACACAACACACTGTAAATGTCCAATCACTCAGACATATACAAGTTCACAGGCCCATACCCATACTCCGGGGAGGTGGGGGGAAAATGAGATCAGATTCAGAGAGAGATCACTGATTGAGGGCAGTGAATCGATGGTTGGCTGGAGGCTCTGTGAAACCCGTGAGTGATGGTGCCGCATTTAATCGCCTTTTCTGTTTGTCTCAATTATGTTACATAATGGCTTCTTAACACCTGGGCTAACACCATGCTCAGTAAATGCTGTGTGCACTAGAAAGAGGATCTAAAGTAAAGACAGGGGCGTTAATAGTTGGTTGATAGCATGCTGGCTACTTGGTCGTGATGGTGACAAATTGTCAGTCTCTGTGTAAGGATCTAGTCATGCTCAGTTGGCTATATCAGACAGAGGCACAGGCTTAATCTGAGACTGGCATGCAATTTAAAGATTTTTTTCACTTTTGTACGTTTCTGTGTGTGTGATAGATGTGGGAGGACCCGCAGACCCCATTGCCCCCTCCATTATAACCCCCCCAAAGAACACGAGTGTAACAGTCGGGAGAAACGAAGCTATCATGGAGTGTGTTGCCAATGCAAGGTAAATGTTCACAAAGAGACATGCAGATCCTGAGGAGGAGACTGCAAATACACACAGTCAGGCATTCACACATTATCAAAACACCACCACCTTCTCCCACCCCCGCATCTGATATTTTGTGATTTAAATGAATCTTGGAATCTTTTGTTTGAACATAATAAAAAGTGTTTTGCACATCTCTCATTTTGTACCTCTCCTCCATTCTTCCCTTTGATTCAGGTCTTCACTCTGTTCTTCCAATCTTGCACAATCCCGGTTCTGAATTCTGACTATTATCTCAAATTCAAAGACTTAATCAGAATGACAGATGTATCCCATTGCTCCCCCTGTGCTCTGTAACCTTGAAACAGAATATAAATCTATATTAAAAACCACGCTCTCTGTCTCTTGCTCTCTTTTTCTTCTTTTCATCTTTTTTCTTTTTCAGGCCTCTTGTCAAAATGAGTATCACTTGGAGAAAAGACGGGGCAGTGGTCAATACAGGGATTCGAGATTTTGGCCGTAGATTGGTCATCAGCTTGCCTGCAGTTAGCGATAGTGGCTACTATGAGTGTGAGGCGTCACTTCGGAGCAGCAGTGTCCCCTCCGTCACTGCCGGGGCCTACCTGCATGTTCTTGGTAAACAACCCTACAGCCTACATTTTGAACCTACAGAAAGCAGCTCAGCTTAAATGATCAGTGCTAATCTTTAAGCTGAGGTACTTTTCATAGTCTGCATTCAAAGTTTATATTTCAGTATTAACGCTAGAGCTGTTATATAAAGTTGTGCAAATGCTCTTTTTGCCAGATGATGATGATGATGGTGATGATAAAAAGCACAAATTATTTTTTGGAGTTGTTTTTAAAAGCGAGCGATCACTTTTCTTCTTCGGAACAGAATATCCTCTGTTTGTAAAAGAGCCGCCGAGTCACATCAGCGCAGAAATGGAGAAGGTAGTGGATATCCCCTGTCAGGCTCGAGGTTTGTGGTGTTTTTTTTCCCACTATGCTCCT
>VURO01020149.1:15140-30570 GCA_015108175.1 Pelvicachromis taeniatus
AAAAAAAAAAAAACACAAAAAAAAAAAAAAACCAGCTTTTTTTTTTTTAATTTTTATTCCTACATTAATGTGAAAAGCTGATGATAATAACTGTCAGTTCAAATATGCTGGAACTTAAAGAAACAGAGAAAAAGAACATGTTTTTGACATAAACAGGGATAAACTGTGTGAACTACTGACCGTGAATGAGGGAGCCATTGAGCCACTGAATGTAGTAGTTTTGAGGGAAGGAGAGCAGGATCTCATTACTAATGATTGAGAAAGGCAGTAGGAAGACGGCACCACCCGACATTGCCAGAGTGAAGGTGCACAAGTACAATCTGTAAATGTAATCAGCACAGACAGACACAGACTCATGTTAGGACAATTCCACATAACAACACCAAAAGGACATTTTTTTTAAGATAATTATTTTACAAAACATTACTTAGTTACGGAAAGATTAGATTATGATATATTCTAAAAAAAAAAAAAGAAACACTTGCCTTCAAGTAGGAGTGTGTAACATGAATAAGCAGTTAACAGCAAGCAACACATTAGCTTATGTAGAATCAGTAGAGACTTAAATAAAACTAAACCTTCACCACCTTTGCCTTAGTCCACAACAACAATAGGCATAAACTGGGTATTTTTCCACAGCATAGTGTCCAGACTCTGCCCAAGGCAGTGACCAGCTGCTCATTGGACCCGACATCCCTTTGCGACAACACTAAAGAAGCATGTTAATCAAGCATGCTATCTATTGTGTGCACAGGACCCTATGGTACCATGTCCTCCAACTGGAAATAAACAGGCAGGACAAATGTGATGACAGCAGTGATACAATGAGGGGCGGATCTGAAATCCTAGCAAGTGATGCGATACCCCTATCACTGTTCTAGAAAACAAAACCATTTTCGATACATACAGATTGTTGGGAAGCAAATTTATGCAATATTTTTCTGGTTATTAGTAGTTAATGATTATTTTGCTTAAGCTTGTCTTCTTCTTACTTTCGACATGAAATTAATTACCTGATTTAGAAGCAGTAAATTCTGAATTGTAGAAAATTAATTTCATTTAATTAAAAAAATTAATGGTTACCATCTACAAATAAAGAAAGTTTTTTTTCCTGTTTTTGTATGAAAAAAAAAATCACTTACGATATTCTGTTGACAACAGCATCTTCATCCTCGTGGTCATCTAAAGAGAAAAACAAAAGTTCTTCAGTTTCAAGGAGAGATCCTGAGTCAGTCTATAGACTTTGCAAAGACTACACTGTAAATATAAGTACAGCAGAGCAAAGAAACAAACAAAAAAAAAAAAAATCAATAAATAAATTCTGGTGCAACAGAAGCTGAGTTTATGGCCTCAGTCCCTCGTTTAGGGTCCTATTGAATAAAACGTGTATTTTGATCATTCTACATGTTAGAAAGAAAACATTGCCAATTAATTGTCAATCAGAAGGTGTCGGCCAATGAGCTTCCAGCTTCACCATTAGCTCAATACCTCACTTGGCACATTGAGTGTCAAAACACTAAGAGTCAGCGAAAACATTTCACAAACCAATGAGTAAATAAGGGGATACATCAATTTTATATACACCTCATAAACGGGAAAAAACATCACACAGCAGGCTAATAATTAAGACACAGTACCCTTAAATGTACTTTTTTTTGCAGAAATTGACAGCCATCTTGAAAACTACATTAACCATGGCACCTTGGTTTCTCTGGGTATTCCTTAAATACTTCCATTTTTTTTCCCCGTTGCATATTGGGACTTTTTTGGCTCCAAACTCCAAACTTGAGTTAGCATTATATTAAAAATATCTTGTACCAGCTTTGTTACTTTGGGTTTCATTTAATTGTGCATAGTGAAAATTTTCATGTCACAAAAGGTCAAGATTAAAAAGACAATCCAAAGAAATCCCACCCAGAACCAAAATAACCCTTGGACCTGTACTAATAATGCTTTTTACAACCATATAAGTGTTGATATTCTCCACTGACAGTAAACAGCTAGATGCACATGGTCATACATCCTGTCTGAGCCTTCTTCCTGTTTCCTTCTTCCTCTACACTGTAGCCAGTGCTTACCTTATTATGTTAAGTGCCTTAAGATGACTTGTGCTAATGCTTTGGCACCATATAAAGAAAACTCAATTGAATTAAATCTGATTGTATCATCTAAAGCAAAAAAATACCTACTTGATGATAGAAGCTGAAATATTCAATATCTAATTAGAATGTGGTCTAAAAACAGTCCTAATGTCATGCAATCTAACGTAACACAGTAAATTTAGTGAAAATACTCACACATTACTTTGCTCTATAACCCAAAATCCCAACCACCAGGTGCAGCCAAGTTTTCTACAGTTTAAATCTCCAGAAGGGATTTCTGATGTAAAGTGGTCTACTTTTGAAATAAGCCAAGGTAAGGCTGGGTGACCTGGACAAACTATATTAGTCTCGGGAAAATGGGAAAGAGTTCACATTGCCTACCTGACTATTTTTGTGCTATGTTTGTTTTTCTTTTCTTCTTATCTCTTTGTTTGTCACACAGGTTACATTCATAGTTACGTCAATTTTTAGGTGAGATGGCTGAAGTTATCATCTCACAGGACAGGTTATGCCAGCATTAACCTAAAAGCTTTTGTGACCAAGTGGATTAATGTGGCCACAGCCCTAAAAACACAAAGCAGTCCATGTTCAGGCACGGGCGTGACCCAAAGCAAACACCTATAGTTTCCTTGGCTGTAAAAATGATGGGTTCTGAGTGTGAGCAAGTACAACATAAATGACAAAATAAGCAAACCTCTGTGATGCTTGGTGTGACAATTGTTTCACCAAAGACACAGCTCTGCTTGGTAAGAATTTTAGTCTGAACTCACATTTTGCACAACACTTACCACTCTTCCTCTTGTATCTGGTTATGATGCAGTAGGACACGATGTAGAGGACGGCAAACAGGAGGAAGCAAATCTGAAACAACATCACAAGAATTTTAATGCAGGATTTATTACGACAAGGGATGAATCAGCACATTGGAGACAAAATCAGTAATATGTGGTCTTAGGTACATAGCAATTATTGTGTTTTTACCATATATCTTCCATTAGTAGCCTGTCTCTTTTAAACGCCGGTTTGAAAACATGTCACAACAAATAGACGCCGGTCTCCAATAGTAGTCGGGCGACCTTCGACCCGGAAGTCTTCTTTTTAAATTTTATTGGCGGTTGGCAAACAACTGAACGGTGCATTACCGCCACCAACTGGTATGGAGCCTGACTGGAATGTCAAAAAAAAACCTCAAATCCCCTCCGAGCACAATTGAGAACTCCATTATTTGTGAACTGTTGGAATATGTTTTGGAGCACTGTAAGTAAACGCACTGTCTTTTCACCTCAGTCTAAAAACCGCGCCTGGGTCCTCTTTCCCTCTCACTTCCGTGACAATTCTGTCTGAGAAGGGAATAAGAGCTGGTCTCCAATAACCGCCAGCCTCTTTTAAACACCGGGCCGGTCGGATACGTTTTTTAATAAGCGCCCGGGCTACTAAAGGAAGATATACGGTATATAATGATCAGTAGATTTGAGTTGTGTCTGATGATTGGCATATATGAGTGATCATTTGTGCCCCCTGTTGTGTTTTAAACAAGTTATTAATTAATAAGAAGACAAAGTTAAAAGAGCAAAGCTTTTTTTCTCAGAACTTTACAGCGATACCACTGTTAAATGTACAAGCTGTGCTCCTCACTCTGTGGAAGAGATTGGGAATTCATTTATATTTAAGGCATTATCAGGTTTGACCATCTCTCCCAATATTGTATAATAGTAGATATTATAGGGGACTTAACTCCTAACATTTGTATTTATCTGAATAATATTTTAGGCAAAACTGGACTGGGTGTTTATGGTGCTCTGTCGCAAAGCACGCAGCCTACACATCACTCTGAAGTTTCTTTGGAACCGGACTGAGACCACCTCGGGAGACTAGTTGTTTTTGTCCACACCCAAGTGTGACTACCCTGTTCACAAATGAACTGCACCAAAGGGGAAAACAAACCAGACTTTGATATGAATGGACTAAACAATGCAGATGTTAAAAGATCAAGACTGCAGTTCAACAACAATGGCATATTTCTTATAATGACCATGGTCACACAAGGTATCTTTTAATTGTAATGGGGTTAGCTCTAATTATTTGAGTGTTTCAATGTCTAGTTAAACAGATGGTCTCAGAATATGGTTTGTATTTTTGTTTGTATTTCACACATTTGCATTAAAGCAAGTCAATCACTTCTCATGCTCTAATATTGAGCAATTTACATTTTTTGTGTACCAGTAAATTATTACTGCTAGAAAATTGTGCATGTTGTAAAGTTTATGCAGAAATCTGAATTGCAACCACATGATAGCACATAAACAGTGGCAACTAACATGTTTATTATGACCCATTTATTCGATTAAAGTAGGAAAGTGAGAATTGCACTGTTGCTTTTATTTGTCTGATGACACTAATTAGTTCAAAGCTACATGAAAAGTGGTCCACAAATTAGGTAACCACAGCCTCAAAACAAGCCACAGAAAGATCACTTTCCACATTCCCTTCTTCTCCTGTGACAGTGACCAGGACGTAACTAATCTTAGAAGCTCCCGCTTCAGCACTTTGCACCTTGTCAACAACACATAGCTCACTGCGGCTGAGCTGGGGTTATAAGAGGATTCAACCAGATGCCAGGCGGACATACACATTTCAGACAGGCAAATTGGCATAATAAGAAATGCCAAATCTCATTATGTGACAGCAGCAAAAAACACAATTTTTCCTATCATACACAGTCCCTTATCAAATAAAAGACTACTCATATATTTCTAGCTATAAATAATTCTGTGGTGATGCTGGATCGAACCAAATGATGTCCACGAAGTGGCAAACCCTGAACAACACATCATCAGGTGCACAGAGCTGATAAAGCAGCACAGACACAAAGACACAGCAGTCTCTGTGGAGATAACAGCAACTTTCAAGCACAGCAGTCAACACCAACGCTACTACCCTTCTTATCTATGCGTTTTCCCTCAAAAAATTTTTAATTTGCATTCTACGTAAAGGAAAATAATAACTTTTATTTTCCCTAAATGGGCTTAACAGATAAAGATTAAACTAGTTTTTGCACTGTGGCAATGAAACTCAATCAGGAATAGTTTGATTTTAGAGAGAAAAACCTGAAATACCCATCTGGTTTGCAGATTAAATTATTAAAAACAATATTATTAACAGAGGTACATACTGGCCAGTACTGTATACCATTAGCTTGAGTTTTATTTTTGTTTTTTTAATGTGTGCATTACCTTACAAAGTGTTATCTCCAGACTTCTCTAACACATTTCCAAACTTTAATTATTGCCATATTATCAAAAAGATGCTTATTAGATAAGGAAATCAATTACCATTTGACATTTTAAGACAGTTACCTGCATGCAAATGACCTGACCTTAATCTTTCCTTGTGCTGCGATGACCGACACAAGGCAAAAAAAATTAGTAATTTTTCAGATATGGCCAGAATGTCTGATGAAATTGAGAATTTGTCCCTCCTTTTAGTTAAAGTGTCACTAGTCTGGGCATTTAATAATGGAAGAATAGGATTTTGGTTTAGCATCACAGATGAATATACTGAAAAAGACCAGCCTTTTCAGAAACTGAAGTAGTAAAAAGTACTTTCTCATAATGGTAACACAGGCACAGAATTTTTGCATAATTATCTACAACTGGGTTAATTATTTACAACTGGGTAGAAGAAAACAGATTCCCAGTTAGGGCCTGACGAGGGCATGAGGTCCTGTCACTGAGACATGTTTATTGACTTTAAACCTAACCTACAGTAACCCCAACTGCATAACAAGTACACACAATAACTGGAAAATATAAGTTGCCTGGCACCTGTATTTAAAAAAAAAAAAAAAAAAATCCATCCATACGCTGACTCACCACAGACATCAAGATGAAATGATACACTTATGTTACTCCATCACACTGAACGATTTGTGGTTACGAACGTTGATATAAGATACTGACATCCAAGCGCACAGGCTCAGGACAAAATGTGCAAGCTAAAGCTCGGACATTGGCCTTGCCTACTGCTGAGACATCTGATAGTCTCTATATTACACACGTTTCTCACAGGAATAAAGAAGACTTACTCTAAACCTCTAAAAACTGAAACTTTTTTATTCCCTTAGTTTTCCTTAATTCGTTTTTTCTCCCATGCTATGGAGCTATGGAGACATCAAGAGAACATAAATACATTTAAGAAAATAATTGCCATCTCTTAACCAAAGCAGTATAGTTCAATGACTAGAAAAGGCAGTAAACTGTGTAGCCAAAGGCTAATTTTGGGAAAAACTCTGATAGACAGTATATTAAAGTTGTTTTCAAGAAGAGAAGTGAATGGAGTTTCTAGCAAAGCATTTCACAAAGAAGTAGGTCTACTTCACTCTGCTGGACAAACTTTGCGTTGACAAATCTAAATGAAATTAAGCAGCTTCTTCTACTGTATGCTGTGTAAAAAAGAACAGGTGACACATTGCTGATAATATAACTGTCACATGAATATAGTAGGTGGTTGAGTTAGTTAGCAATGCTATATTTTTTGTTTTGTGAGCTTAAAAGTTACCATGGACAGTCTCTAATACACAGAAAGAGAGACTTAACAAGAGAGACATGACACTTAAAGAAATCCAATTTTTAAATCTATGGAAGAAATCTGCAACAGCAAAGACAGTAGAACGTTTTTAAAAACCTTATTTTTAATCAAAAGTCAGTAGACAGTGTTGACTATTCAAGCAGTGTTTATGTCCCAGGGACCACTGAATTCTAATCTAATTTAGATGGCTGGTGATTGCATTAGTTCTTACTTGAAAGACGGAAGTACAGTTAAAGTGGGAAACCATCTCTCAGATAAGAACCTCACATCCCAAATCACCTTTATAATATTTACCAAATTCAACAGACTTATCAACAAAAAGGTCTTCTACATAAAATACGTAGATATAACTATGGAAATATTAACAGTGGTAATTCTATTAAAGCAGGAAGGCTTTAAATGATCATATAATGGAATTTAATCACAGTGAATGACATTTGAGACAAACTGGTTACATTTCCAGGGTGTACCCTGCCCCTTGTACTGGATAGTCGGAAGAAAATGGATGGACGCAGGTCTACGCTGCGGTGTGGCATTACACTGATATTGACTGATGATAGTTTTTATAAATACTGGTGGACGCTAGTGCTACCCTTCAGCCTCCTAGTAGATACATGTATGGTGTCAATTTCAAAATCCTACGCCACTGTCTTCTTAAGTTATCGCATTCACAAGATTTACAAAAAAGACAACTTGACCTTGAGATTCAGGTCACTGACATTCAAACTTGTCTGAGATTTTTTAGTTACACCTGTAGTATCAATTTCAAACTCATATGCCACCTCGAGTTATTGAACACACTTGCTTGTCAACAACACCTACTCACTTGGGTGATGATAATACCCCATCAGCCTTTTACAGCTGGGAGGTAAAAAGGAAATGATGGTACTGCATTTAAAAATAAAAACATAACAGGGGTTTCATGCTCAATATGTTGCTTTGACAAGTGACAATGAATGTAATCATGATTAGTCCTCATACCTCATTTAACAAAAGTCAGTGCTCTATTCCTGCTATTTTTGAAATGCAGGAAGCCACTGTACAATATACCTTATGTTAAAAACACATGAGTGAAGATGGACTTTTCCACAAAGATGTCACTGTAATTATCAATATCTTCTGGTGAAACGGATAAACCTGCAGTCACAATCTGTTATAGTTACTCTGTACAAAATTTTAACCAACTTTCATGACTTTTATCGATTTTATTTAAATTCTATTTTTTTGTTATGTTGAGACGTGCTGGCTCATCATAACACACTTTATTTTACTGCGGTACTCCATGTAATTTAAGCGAGTTAGTACAGATTACGTTTTCATATGGTGGCTTCTGTAACAAAAACGTTACCCAACTTTAAGCATAAAGTAAAGCTTATCTTTACAGCCATACTCTAAGATACAGTAAAAAGCAAGTATTACGATAATATCATAAAAAACTGATATGGTGATTGCGAAAACGTGTGCGAATTTTAAACGGAGCATCAAGCAGCAAGAACACTTCGTCCTGATTTGAAACATACGCGACACACAAAGCTTGAATTAGACAGGACCCTGACATTTTGTCAATGCCATAGTTACAGTCACCTCTACTTAACCGTGCGTATGTTTACATGCTAAATAACGTCATATAGTGCGTTAGCCAAGTTCTCCCTCTGTGATCAACTTGGTGGCAGCTAGCGTTGACGGAAACTCGTGTTAATTAGCGTGTTCACGCGCTTTTTTATTTTTAAACCCAACTTGGTGTGTGACATAACCGAGTATCAAATTTCATTTTTTCTTTTACATTTTTTGAAGTGGAACCTAAAATAAAATATCAAGATTAAACGAATACTGCCGAGTCAAACTGACAGGTGAAGCTAACGCTAGCAACCGTTAGCGAGCTAGCGTCGGCTAGCCCCTCTGCTACTTACGATGTACTCCCGAACTTGGCTGTGGAAATTCTGCTCTCTGATAGTCACATCGTCTTCTTCCATTCTTCATATTGCAATAACAATTAAAGCTACTGATTCGCTACATTCTCGTCTGTACAACTGACAGCAACCAGAGCAGCAAGTCCTCCTGCTTCGTCTTCACTGCTCTGACTGGTTAAAGACAGTTTACATCGGAGCGAAATCGATCCTCCCACCACCCCCGAAAAAAAACGCCCCAAAATAAAATACGTCATCAACTGCCCTGGAAGGGAAACGGTCACGTGTTTCTGGGTCATACTCATGGAGACACATGTACATTGTAGGGTATTTATATAAACACAATACTTCATAGATTCTTTTATTCTGTGTGCTTGTAGCCATTTACAGGCTAAGCTATCTCTAAGCTAGCTACCGTTTAATTCGTAGAAATGAAAGGGAACGGGAATCAGAAAGGTAAGGCGAAAAATAAGAAGAAGGGCAATGCGGTGTTACAGAAGTACAGGCAAGCAGTGGATGCCTTCATTAAAAACAAAAGTGGCTCGGAAGAAGCGGAGAGTGACCAGAGGTTAAGATTTGTCAAAAAGAAGAGCCGAAAGGAACTACGCAAGGAAAAGCGGAAAATAAAAAAAGCCAAAATGAAAAGTCACTACGAGGGGAAAAACACCGTCTCTCTGCCCCCAAGTGATGAAAGAAACCCGAGAATAAGAGCTGACAAACAACAACCACAGACGCAGAAGAAGAAAATGGAGAAAACAAAGATGGAAGGCTCGAAGTCGCATCCAGGCGAGCCTAAAGACAAGTCAGACAAGTCTGAGACACCACCTTCTTCCAAGAAAGGCAAGCGGGTCAATAAGCTTCAGGAAACAAGAAAAATGGCACTTATGGAGGCAAATGAACAAGAGGACAGAGAAATAAAGAAGCTGGAGCGATGTCTTGGATTAAACAAGAGGAAAAACAAAAAAAGTCTCCCTCAGTCTTTTGTGGCTGATGGTCTTGATTACATCCTTGGCCTGCTTGACACTGGATCATCAGCTGTGGGGATGTATGAAGATAAAGATGATGATGATGTTGACATGGAAACAGCCAAAGAGAACTTTAAAAAGTTAGATGACTCTCAGGGGTCAGACGAGGACCTGGAAGCTGAAGGTGAGATGGCGAGTGAAGGCAGCGATGATGACATTGATGATGACGTTGAGGGTGAGGATGAAGATGATGGCATGTCTAATGAAGAGGAAGCGGATGAGGACATGGACAATGACCAGGACGGGCTTGATGATAGTGACGCGCCTGATTTGGAGGATGAAAAAGAAGGGGAAACCGAGGAAGAAACAGACGCTCCCGATACAAAAACAGAAATTGTGAGTTTGGATACATGTAATATCTGATTGTTTCCATCACTTCATTAGATAATCTTGCATACTGAGCTCTTAATCTAATCATAAACTAATTCTTTCAATGTGAAGGTCACCTCCACAAGTGGCAAGTACATGCCACCTCACTTGCGCAACATGGGAGATGATAAACACAAAGCGGAGCTGGAAAAACTGAAGAGGAACGTGAAAGGTCTGGTGAACAGGTAAGGCAATGAAATCAATCCCCCAATGGGAATTTTATTTATATAGCATATTTGTTTATATAGAAACTTGATTAACTTAACGTAGAAGATAAAAACATAAAAGCCTGTGTGCAGTGCCAACAGTTTAGTGTATAACAAGGTTTGTGTGAATTTGGGTCTGTTTTTAAATAGGTGGCTGTAGCTCACGAGGTAGAGCAGGTCATCTACTAATCAGGGGGATGGTGATTCAATCACTGGCTGCTCCAGTCTGCATCATCGGGCAAGATGTAAACCTCTAGTTGCTCTCAGATGAGTCCATTTGAGTGTCAATGTTAGTTAGAAATAATTTAAGGTGGTGAATGAGGCATAAATAAAGTGCTCCGGTAGAGTAGAAAGGTGCTATATAAGAACCAAATCTATACAAGCAGGCAGCTTCTTCCAAAGAACAGGACCTATAAGCACATTCACCACACCTTCTAACTCTAAGAACACTTTAAAGATCTGCAGCTAACGATGTGAGAGGTCTGACTGGGTTGTAAACTCTGAGCAAATCTGAGGGGCCGAACTACTGACAGCTTTCTGAACTAATAGGAATTTAAATGTAATTCTGCATTTCACTGGGAGCCAATGATGTACCTTCAATACTGCGGTAATATGTTCAAATTTCAGGTTTTATATGTAGACCTTTCTGCAACCAACTACTAGAAGCAAACAAACATTTTATTATATCATAATTAATCACTGCAGGAATTATTCAGTGGAAGGCTCTTGCCTGTTACCTGGTTACTTAAATACAGATGCTGAAAGAAGTAGGCAGTTTAAATTCACACGCACAGAAAAATTAATGTAAGTTTATTAAAATTCTGCACAGTTCTCCCTGAAGTGTTGTGTTGTCATCCTCAGGTTGAGTGAGCCCAACATGTCATCCATCTCCGGTCAGCTGGAGGAGCTGTATATGAGCTCCAGCAGGAAGGACATGAACGACACCCTGACAGAGTTGCTGCTGGCAGCCTGCGTCACCCCAACCCTCATGCCAGACAGATTACTGATGGAGCACATCCTGCTTGTCAGCATCCTTCATCATGCTGTGGGCTTGGAGGTAAGGGCGCCTCCTTTGAGCCCTCAATTTGAGGTTTATAGACTGTCAGAAATGATCAAATAGACAAAGAAATATTTAAAATGGAGCTTGTAGGCTGGTTTTACTTCCTGTAAACTTGTGGAGATGCTCAGATCTGCTACATGAATAAAAGCGATAACGAGGTTGCTGATGTGTGAGAAATAAAAACCACTCACCTGAAAATTCACATCACCTCTTACAATATTTATAAAAGACTGTTTATTTAAAGTAATACCCTTTATATAAATTGGAAGGTGATCTGTAACACTGACTGTTATCTGTCAGTTTAATTGGTTTACGTCATTCTCTAAATGACATAAAACATAAATATTTAACTCACCCCTACCAGGCAAATCCAAGGTCTGGCTATTCCAGCATGGTATGCTAAAAAGACTTGTTTATCATCAGTAGTGGAGGACTTCAGTGTGACATAGATCAGGGTTGCAATGCTCCCTAGAGACTCCACTGACAACAAGGTGACCGACACAGGAGTCACCACAATAGCTGGACTGCAATGCAGACACATCAGTGGCACAAGCAGAAAGCATGCTGAAGCTGAGATATGTTACTGGCAACCGCTGCATGGATTGTCAGGGATTTGGATCCTCTCACTTCCAACAATGGATAAAATCTGATCCAGGACAGAGGAGAGACATGGTCCAACCTGAGGTCCGGGAGTTAGAGGAGGAAGGTAGAGTGTCCAGGTCAACAGAACTAGGTTTGCAAGGAACCTGGATGAAGTGAGACCTCTCGAAGCGGAAGATTATTTGGCCTGAACTTTGGAGATTGGAGCCTTTCCGCATCTCATTCTTGCTCTGCTCAGTTTATGACACCCTTCCATCACCAACAAGCTACAGAGAGAAAAGCCAATAAGTTCCAGGACTTAATCCAAGACTGCAGAGATAAAAGGAGGCAGGCCTGGCTATTCCCAGGCGAAGTAGGATGCAGGAGGTTCTCTTAGGACAAGGACCTGTTGTTTTTCAGGGGTCGAAATGCCCGATGATGGTTGGACACCACCTTACGACATCTTCTCCTGGTCGAAAGCTGCAGTCACTTGAGAAACGAGTTAAAGTCGAAACACTTTAACTTGCTTCTTAAGTGACTGCAGCTTGTAGTTTTATAAGCATTGGCCTGATATTTTCGGCCATGTGCTATTGGCTTAAACATTTGGGTTTGTTTACAAACTGTGTCATATTTAGAGTGCCATGAAAAAGCTTTTGCATCTTTCTGACGAGCTTAAACAGACTCGAAAAACCAGTGTCAAAGGGGGGAAATACAGTTATTTGGTTTAGGACAAGATTTAATGAGGAAGGTGTGATTATTTTTTCAAATAGTGTCAGGTATGTTTGGACGAAAAGAATAGATTAATAAATAAACTGAAACGTCACATGGGTTGTTTTTGTCTAATTAAATATTCTTTGATATGAAACATGTATGTGTAACGTGCAAAGAAATAAGAATTCAGGAAAGGGGGCAGATACTTTTTCACGTGCTGTATATAGCTCTCATATGTTTAAGCACAGCTGCTGAAATTGCTTCTTCTCCTTTTCCAGGTAGGAGCCCATTTTCTGGAGACAGTTGTGCGAAAGTTTGATGAGCACTACAAGAACCCAAATGGAAGCAAAGAGTGTGACAACCTGATCGCCATCGTTGCTCACCTGTATAACTTCCAGGTGGTACATTCCGTCCTCATCTTCGACGTCCTAAAACGTCTGGTGGGAACATTTACAGAAAAGGACATCGAGCTGGTCCTTTTTGTGCTGAGGAATGTCGGCTTTGGTCTGAGGAAGGACGATCCTCTGGCTCTGAAAGAGCTCATATCTGAAGCCCAACGCAAGGCCGGCAATATGGGGTCGAAGTTTCAGGATCAAACCAGGGTAGGGAAATCAGATTAGATTAGATACAATCAGATTATTATTTTTTAACTATGATTAAAAAAATTTATTTCCTAACTGATCACAATGCTGTGTAATGATTTCTCGACTGTGCATCAAGTATAGAAGCATGTCTGACTTGTGAAAACCCATCCTCAGGTGCGTTTCATGCTGGAAACAATGATGGCATTGAAAAACAATGACATGAGGAAGATCCCTGGCTATGATCCCGAGCCTGTGGAGAGGATGAGGAAGCTACAAAGGACTCTGGTGGGTGAAAGCCATATTTTATTTGATTTTATTACCGCGGCGGCACGGTGGTTAGCACTGTTGCCTCAATGCAAGAAGGTCCTGAGTTCAATTCCACCACCAGACCGGGGTCTTTCTGTGTGGAGTTTGCATGTTCTCCCCGTGTTTGCGTGGATTCTCCCCGGGTACTCCAGCTTCCTCCCACAGTCCAAAAACATGCAATTTGTGGGGATAGGTTAATTGAAAACTCTAAATTGACCATAGGTGTGAATGCGAGATTGACTGTGAGTTAGCCCATGTGTGTTAGCACTGCGACAGACTGCCGACCTGTCCAGGGTGTACCCCGCCTCTCGCCCCAAGACAGCTGGGATAGGCTCCAGCGCCCACCGTGACCCTGAAAAGGATAAGCGGCTGAGAATGGATGGATGGATGGATTATTACCTGCGTTATAAAAAATAAGTCTACGCTAAACCTGAGGCTAAACTAAATATGGTAATCATTAGTTTAGCCTCCAGTTGTACCACCAGGTGGCCCCAGAGTACCACTTTTATATAAAGTTAAACTTCTACTTTAATTGTTTACAACTTCAGGAATCCTGACACAATATTACTAACTAATATAACTGGTGTTAACCAGTTGAGTCGTCTCATGGCTAATACCTTGTGAACTTGTGATGCTCAGATCCACAGAAGCGCAGGGGGCAGTGACATGAAGCTGAGGGTCTCTCTTGATAATCTCCTAGCAGCAGAGCAGGTGGGCCGCTGGTGGATCGTCGGCTCATCGTGGAGCGGAGCTCCCATGATCAGCAAGCAGGAGGACACAACCACAAAACAAAGCCCTGCTGAAGGACAGGTAGAGTAGCAGAGCTACAGAAGACATTGAATTATTTTAGCAGAACTCATGTTTAATTTAGGCAGCCTGGAGCACATCTGGATTAATGTGAGACGTCTGCTTGTGATGTGTGTTTATCCATGAAAAGTCGATGTGGCCGTCTGATGTGTTCAAAAATGCTAGAAAAATATGTGGGAGGCACTGATTGATTTTCAAATAATGACCGTTTGTCTTAATGCCTTAGAAGAATTATTGTATCGGTTAGCAAAAACTGATCAATACAAGGGGTGAATATTGATTTTTATTTATTCATTTATTTTTCAGTCATGATAAAAAATTAAAGACAAGTTGTACAAATCAACATTAAATTAGACATTGTACGTATTCCTACAAGGATCTTCACTTTGAAGCAGATCTTACCTCTATGAGGGCTGCAGATCCTTTCAAAGGTGGCATTTTCATTCTTCCATGTGTCCATTATTGGAGTGTTCTTCAATAATGAGGCAATCAATCGCTTCACCTAGAGTATACACACATCCAAGACCAAGGATCTAACCAATTTTACAGGTAGCTTCACATCCAGTATTTTAGGCATTATTTGTAAGATCTATATTAATAACTGGGGTGTGTATTCAGTTGAAAAAATTAACAGAATAAGAGAATATTTACCAAGAATAATTACTTGGTAACTGTTAATTTTGTCCTTAAAGAATGAAAGGAGACAGAGTTTATCGTGAATTTTAATTGCTCCACCACTTCATTCTGACTCCTTTGATCATAAAGAACAGTTAATAAAGACGCAATAAAGCCTCCCAGTGCAAACCCAGGGTTTTGTTTGGACACCCTGGTGGTTAGAGTGAACGGCACTCCTCATGAGCACAGCTGAGGAGATTCTGGCAGTGATGGCGCTACAACAATAAACCCTTAAATTAATTGTTTCCAAGAAGAAAACTACTTGATTATTTTTTTTCTTTTAGTTCCAACAGTCCTGTGATTTTAAATATTCCTTGTGCAGCAAATATGTCAGGTGTACATTTTCACACTGTAACTCTGACTGCCTGATGTTGCCACCATATTTTTTTTTCCATTTTCCTCGCCATGTTTTTCTAAAAAAAATTGTTTAGTACACTTCTAGGCAGATTAAATTAGGATCACATTTTCTTCCCCCTTTTCACTTAAGCATATTTGTACACTGTAAGTGTGAA
>VURO01020149.1:30590-44418 GCA_015108175.1 Pelvicachromis taeniatus
AAAAAAAATAATAAAAAAAATGTAAAAAAAAAACAAAAATAAAAAAAAAAAAAAAAAAAAGTACACAAACTCTTTGCCATAGTTGACTTAGAGATAGTTGGGTCAACTTGTTCACTGTGAGCACACAGTGCTTCGAATAACTTGATTTTTCTGAGTGAGCAATACTAAATGAATTAGTCCAACTGACATATATGTCAATATATATCAGTTGCAATACTAAATGAATTAGTTTAAGTTACACATATGACATATGTCAGCTGACATATATGTTAGCTGACATGTGTCATGTATGTCTGCTGATCTATATTGACATATATGTCAATTGAACTAATTTGTTTAGTATTGCTCACTCCGAAAAATCAAGTTATTCTAAGTACCGTGCACTCAAAACAGACGAGTAGCACCAACTTGGCTATTTCAAGTCAGCTGTCCTTAGTTTTTCTAAAGCAACCAGTTTTCTTTTTTGTTTTTTTGTTTTTTCAACCCAAAATCTTTTGTGACCTGTTATCCATCAGAATGGTTTATTTTACTTTTTGGAAGTATTCTTCCAAACCGAAGGACCTGCTCATTCTGCTGAGCATCACCCATCTCTCTCAGCAGTGGTCCAATTTAAAAGGAGTTCTTATGAATGCTTTTCTGCAGCAGTATCTCTGTTGGGCTCAAGGAGGCAGCAAGTTTCTATCCACTCTGCCTCTATGCTGTTCGTCAATATTCCCATGGGTCCAACATTTAGCCGGTTTATCTTTTTATAGAATATTTTCAAGAACTGTACTATGATCCCAGCCCTTCATTTTAATCCTTTTTTTATTGCTCTTTTGCATCCAAGTCTTGTCCTTCAGCTTACGTTAAGACAATGATTAACAAATAAGGTATGAGGAAAACGTGGATTTGTCAGTAATGACAGCATTTATCGTTCTCTAACTGTTGTCATTGTTTTATTTGTTTTTAGTTTAGTGCCAAAGTTTTGGAGCTGGCCAGGAAACAGAGGATGAACACTGATGTTAGAAGGAACATCTTCTGCGTGCTTATGACCAGTGAAGATTACCTGGATGCATTTGAGAAGCTGTTGAGGTTTGTTTCGTCTCACATCTCAGTCTCTTTCTTCAGTTTTTGGAGTACTTTAGTCCATTTGAAAGGTTTATTTATTTTTCATTTGCTATTTTTAAAGGATGGGTCTGAAGGACAAGCAGGAGAGAGAGATCGTTCACGTTCTGATGGACTGCTGTCTCCAAGAGAAAAACTTCAACGCCTTTTACGCCATACTGGGGGAGAAATTCTGCTCACATGACCGTCGCTTCCAGGTAGCCTTATTAGTAAAACCATATAACACGTGTGCTGCTTGTTCAATCAATGGTTATGTAGATTATACTGTAAATCCTCCTTATAATATTTAGATTTTAAAGTCTTATAAGTTTGCATAATCAGTTTACAAGTGTTCATTATGGGATTTAATTACCTGGCACGTGCATATGACCACCCGGTCTCTCAAACTGTGTGTGATCTGTGTGTGGCCTGCAGTTCACCTCTGCAGTGTGGGAGCCTCTAACACCTCTGGCTTCTGTGACTACAGTCAAACTGTGACTACAAACAATGGCGTTGAGACCACACTTCCTACTTTGCTGTCATGTAGGCCAGCGGCTCATATCAGAAACTGGTGACCATTGTCCTCATCAAAGAGCTCCACCACGGAGCTGGTGGGAATGTTTGCTTTTCACATGTAAACTGGGTCTCGATGAGAGGGTTCCCTGTGTAGAGGAGTCGGTTATTTAAGGTGCTTGATTTGGGAATCGCTGATGACAATATTGTGGATATAGTGTTGTGTAAAAGTCTTGAGCCATTCCTCATTTCTATCTGTTTTGCATCAATTAGCCTGACTTCCTTGTCTTTTATTTTAAAGTGATCTTGAGCAATAGTTCTCCGGGCTTTCTGGAGGTTCATTCGTCATTGGCTGCTTTTTTTAGCTCATTTTCAGTCAAGTTCTTGTGTTTTTGAGCCACTTAACACTTACATGTGAATCATTCAAGCAATAAAAAAGGCATCTAACTCAAGTGTTCTGTCTACACATAACAGACAATGAAAAACAAAACAGTTATTAAATTGTGTCTTCAGGCAGTTTATTACTAGCAGGCTGTTACAAAAACACATCATTTGTTCTAATTTTTTTGCCGTTAGTAGAATTTACAGAAATGCCAAAGATAACAGTTTGACAGGAGCACAATAATTGTACTTGTATCACAAAAAGCTATTGGCCAAAAACTTGGCATGTTTAAGCATTGTCTGCCGTGTGTCCTAAAACAATTTAAAGAAACTGGACATGTAAATGGCAAAAGAAGAAATGGCATTAAAAAAAAAAAGACTATCTACTACAGATGAACAATGTCTAAAAGGCATCATCTTAAGAAATACCACAAAAAATGGTTTGGAGCTGCTTTTCAGCCACTGGTGTCATTTCAGATTTTGCTCCACTAGCATCTGATTGGCAGCGGCTTCATTTCTCAACATAAAAATGATCCCAAACAGACTGCCAATATAGAAAGCACATACCTGGATAATGCCCCAGAACTTGAACCTCAACATCATTGAAGCAATGTGGGATCAATCTTGACAGAAAAATAAAATTAAAGGCAGCCAACATCCGAAGAAGGGCTTTGAATGTCCTTCAGGAAGCCTGGAGAACTATTCCTGTTGCTACTTTTACACAATACTATATGATGTGTGTGTTTCTGGATTCAATTATTCCTTCAAATCCTCTCTCCTTTCTCATAGATGACTTTTCAGTTCAGCCTCTGGGACAAGTTCAGGGAGCTGCCCAACCTTTCCAGTAGCACCTTTAACAATCTGGTCCACTTTGTCACCTGCTTCCTTCAGAGGAAATGCCTCTCGCTCTCCATTCTCAAAGTAATCAATATTCTGTATATATTACATGTTACATTCAGTTGATTTTACAGATTATATCTTTAAACATATTCTTTACATTCACCTCTGCTGTTTGTGCTTTTAGGTAATAGAGTTTGGGGAACTAGATAAGCCCACAGTGCGCTTCTTGCGTCAGGTGCTGACCAAACTGCTGAAAGAAACTGAGTCTGAGGAGCTGGCCAGCATATTTGGAAGGTGAGCTGCGCAATGTCAGAAGAGTGATATTAGCAGGGGATAGTTTGGGTTTTTTTGGGGGTTTTTTTTCTGTACCATCCACCTTCTGTTAACCGCTATTAGCTCACTCCTTAAAAAGTCAATTGTGTCGCTTTTTGTTTCCCTTTTGCCAGGATTTCAGGAATTCCAAAGCTAGGAATGCTGAGGGAGGGCTTGAAGCTTTTCATAGACCACTTCCTCCTGAAGAACATCCAGTCCCAGGGACCAGCGGAGCAAGCAGCATTGCTGTCAGAGCGTGCCCAACTCGCCACCAAAGCCATGGAGGCAAAAGAGGCAAAGTTAAAACTGTAAAACACGGAACACACACACCAAAAACTCAAAATATGGACTGTGAGGAAAAAACAAACTGGAACAACAGAGGAAAACACAAACCTACTGTGTTACTTATAAATGAAACAAGGAGATGAAGATGATGTGACTAAAGCTTCCAGTTTGCCTTGGGGATGTCTTTGTACAATAAGGAAAGATTTTTACATTTGCAAGTTATTGATTCCCTCAGGCACACACCAGTGTTTAATGGGTAATACACTGTAATAAATAATTACACATTGTTCATGCTCTTGTATATTTGTCATTGAAAGAAAATATCCTGTACCTTCATGTCAAAGAAAACCTCAATAAATTAGCGTTTGACTACTTTATGTGGAAAAAACTGTTTTGTGTTCGTGTAAGTCTACGTTTTCTTTAGAGACTGCCATCATGGAGGCAGTGTGCATCAAAAGTTAATACTGCACAGTTTGGTCACCTGGGTCTATTCTTGTGGGCTTTACTGAGTCTATTTACACCTTTCGCATGATGAAGCAACTTTTAATCAGGTATTTTTCAGCCTTAAACGTGGCTGATTGCTGCATATTTGTGTATGTCTATCCTTTTGTTGATATTTGCTCTAAGAGCAGAGAGAACGGAGGTGTTTGCACGCCTTAATGAAATGACCTGGAGCCATGAATCTGTCCTATACTGTTCGCTAGCTGACACCAGTGCCTCCCCGCATTGTTAGCATAGCAGCGTCAATCTGCTAGATTTGATACTTGCTCTCATTAATTAGCTCCACTGGTGTGGCCTGAATCAATCCAAGACTTCGGAGCAGGACCCTGAGGTCAGGAATCGGACACTAAGGTCACCCGGGGGAAATGCTGCGAGCTGTCTCAGGTAATTTTAGAAAGCATAATTACTTCATCAATTCAGTCAGTTGAGAATTTTGGTGGAAAAGCTTGAGAATTTGGCTGCTGAGGTGGAGATAATGGGATCAATAGGCTCACTGTGCACTCCATACACTGGCTATTGTCTGCAGCCATGAGCCGGAGAGTTTCCTTCAGCCTCACCTGGTGTGTGGGTCTGACCCTCAGCTGAACTTTGATTTAGTCTGCTAAAGCAAACAGCAGAAGATAACCAACAGATCCTTGAGTAATCCCGATACAAATGGCACATAATCAGTGAGACCCTGCTATAGATTAACCTTGATGACTGCGGAGGAAATGATAACGCGTCAAAGCACGGCTAGCCCTGTTTTCTGGAAAGAACCCCATGCGTAAAAGCGCGCACACAAAGGTTATTAAACTGCCTCAGAGGTCAAGTCGGATCAATTGAGATATACATAATATAATAAAATACGCGCCCTATTTCCACAAGGTGCATCCTGTGAGGTGAATTGTCAATTATTTCTATTTTGTTAAACTGAGTTTATGAGTTTGAATGATTTCAGTCCTGGAAATAGTGCCTGAGCAGCCAAGTTTGTCGCTTAACACTCCTTTAAAACGCTTTATTAATACGAGCCCATTGCTAGTGTGGTGTGAAATGTTTCCTCCGTCTGACTGCCTCCTTGCTGTTTGCTCACACTGCACGTTTGCACAGATCCGACAGCGCTATTAACAGTAATTCCCATGACCCAGCCTGTCAGAGCAAGTAGGAAAACACAAGCCTCTGTCCGCATCCGGCCTGAAACACACTGCGAGCAAAATCATAAATCGGGGGGGAAGAGTTCGTTTGCAAGAAAGAAAATAGTTTCATATAGAAAAAAAAAAACCCAAAACACTTTATTTCACATTGTTTGCGAAGACGCTAAACAATAATTTAGCATGCAGATGTATGACTGTTTTTATAAATACAGATAGAAAAATAAACATAATTTTTTTTCAGTGTGATATGGCACTGCGGAAGAAAAACATCACAAAGAACAAAAAACAAAAGAGCCACTATTTAGTGTAAGGGATACAGGATAGGATATAATTGAACGATTATTGCTGATAAACTAACCATTATTACAGCAGATGAATATTGCAAAATCCTGAGCCAGTTTACAGCGTTTGCATATAACCATGCAATAGGCTATGTCACAGTTTTACCTATAGCCGGGTGCTGCACGATATAAACCGCAAATCTTCTGCTTTATTGCTTGTTTATGACACGAGGGTCTATTCTCGACCTACATTTTATTATTTTCATAACAAAAACAAAAATCTCCATAATTCCAAGTAGGTGATTAGAGGTTGGATTACATGCATCTAACTGCATTTTACAGCGGAAGCCCCCCCAGTCACTAGAAATGGAAAACGCAGCCTTCGCCCTTTTGCTTCAAGGCTGCGGACTTATGTCACTGTTGTGATTCCTCTCGTCGTCCGAAGAGCAGTCTGACGAGTTGTACAGGAAATTTTCGCCTTCGTCGTCGTCACTGTCCCTGAAATCTCGTATTCTGCCGTTTTTTGAGTCTGTCTTGCTGTGATAATCCGACTGTTCGAGTCCATCTGATTTGTCTTGGCCGCCCTTGGAGCCTTTCTGCTTCTCGGCCTCCTGGGCGGCCTGCTCTTTAGCCTTCTTGCTTCTCTTCCACTTCATGCGTCTGTTCTGGAACCAGATTTTAACCTAAAAAAAAAAATAAAATAAAAAGGAAAATAAATAATTTAAAGTGATGCGAAGGACACGTGGGTGCATGTGCAATATTATGTATAAAATCATAAAATTCTCACAAAAATACTAAAAAATAGCACGCGGGCGAATGTGATATCGCCGGGTAAAAGTCACCCGTGCGACTGACATTGACCTCTTGAGTATTGCAGTCAGATTTTTTTAAGCCGAATTTCCATTCTGAGTATTTAGAAACATATGAGGTGAAAGATTGGGTATCACTTCAAGTTATCATTCATATTTATGCTAGAAAATATATATTGTTCATATCAAATGCCAAACACAAACTAGGCATTTGCGTGCTTCAATCATTCTGCAAAATTCTAGTTGAAAATTAATGTAATCTGTGAAATCTGTGTGCTGTGCTGCAGACGGATTTTACCTGAGTTTCTGTCAGCATGAGGGAGGTGGCCACTTCAAAGCGCTTTGGTCTTGACAGGTACTTATTCAGTTTGAACTGATGCTCCAGTTCCAGCAGCTGCTGACTCGTGAATGCAGTTCTTGGTCTTCGGCACTTTCCAAGTAAGTTGGACTGCGCCTGAGCTGCACGAGTTAAAAAAAAAAACACACACACACACAAAAAGTCAGCTTTACACACGTTCAGCAATTCATATCATGCATTTTATGTAAAGCAAGTCATCGTATTCAAATAATCAAAATCATAACATTAAAGCTGTTTGTATTGTATGGGGATTGAAAAAAAAAATCGAGTCTGCAACATAGGCTATTTATTATGCGTCCTTGTTCTCTCAAACAGCAAGCTTGTCTCGCCATCAATACATCCACAGACAAGCTATTTGCCACTCAGTTTTGAGCAAATCTGTTAAAACGAGCAGAAACAAAAAGGCAGTATCTGGTGAGCAAATAGCATGTCGACTGTGGGTTTCACACTCCTCTGCCACTTTCCCACTGTCCATTATCTGTCCATTTTAGTTCCTCTATGAAAAAGCATCAGTGTGTCACGCACAGTTCCCTTCAGACGATAACATCTGATAGGAATTGTGCACTAGAAAGTCCCAAATCTAACTTTATTCTAAGTTAAATTACAGTTTATGGGCATCTAGGTCAGCATTGTTCCTACTCTTCAAGATATCTTGTTAAATAAGACATAAAGCAGACTACGCCAATATTTGGGGGATTTACTTAATGTGAGGGGTTTGAAATTGCCAAAATATTGCGTCATGAAACTGCTACTCACAATTAAAGTCAGACATTTTCGGGAGCATCATCCCGGCCGTGGAGACCCGGAGCCAGTGGTCCAGCTGGAAGGTGCTGGCTGTCAATTTAATGGGATCGCTGGTGTGGTGGTGATGGGAGCCGTGTGGATAGGAATAGGACAGGGCAGGGTGTTGGCCTGTGAGCGCAGCAGCCGAGTAGGTGTACATGGGATGACCGTAGAGAGCCTGTGCTGGAATCCCTGCCGTGCTCTGCGGATGTAATCCAACCATGCTGTGAGGGCTGTTGAGGAAACCCGGTTTGGGAATCAACCCGCAGGTGGAAATCCTCGGTGGAGACGGCGTGTCGGCGCGTAAAGAATCGGCACTGGTGGTCAGCTCTGCGGCTGCCACACTTCCAGACGACGGGATGGAGGAGGAGGAAGACAGGGAAGTGACAAGCGCCAGCGGCGAGGTCTGCGCCTTGGGTGTATCGACTGCTAAAAGCGCGTCAATGCGAAAGTTTTTAGATTTCTCCATCGGTGACCCGGTGCGCTTCCTTCTCGCCTCTGCTGCTCAGACTGAAGGAGAAGACACAGCCGTTTCCCCACCTCTCAAAAGTTATGATGAGATCCGGAGTGTGTGAGAGGAGCTCCGTGTCACTCTTAATCCCTGTCAGAAGGAGGCGATTGGTGCAGCGCTCTGGCAGGGGGCTGTCCGAAGCGTCACAGCGCACCCAACAAAGCCTCCCTGCTGTAAGCACGGTGCTGGCAGAATTACTGTTTCCATAAAATATTGCCCTTACAGGGAAAAAAAATGATGCAGGCATTTTGAAATATTTTTCTGTTTTCGGTCAGCTGGATGCTAATTTTGCTTATATGCGCAATTCTTCAACAGCAGGTTTATCCTGGCATGCTTCCAGTGTGACTATTTATAAAATAAAGGACCTTGTTCGATTAGAAGTGAGTCGATAGGATTGGTTTAACTTTGAAAGACACCAAATTGTAACTATATTTTTTCATTAGAAACCAAGTATTAAAATCCCAGTTTTCTTAGAATTGAGCAAAATACACGCGTTACTACTGCAAGAGCAGATAAAAATAGAACATTTCCCTGTTTCCAGAGGTGAGTTCTGTCTTTGGGCCTGCATGCTTCATGGTTCATTTGAGGACGGGACATGGCTTAGCCGAAGCAGAACAAAACAAAACATACTTACGATAGCCACGATAATAAGGGGGGATATTACGAAGCGCACAGGTCGTGTTGGATTATGACGCCAACTTAATTTTCAGACCTTACACGTGAAGTGATTTGTGGCTGCCCTGACAACAGTGACCCATTAAATAAAATAATAAAAAAAAAATCTACACGCGCAAAAGTGAGCCTCATGAGGCCAACAGGGAAATTTAAGTAAAAGCCCTCCTTCTGTCGCTCCAAAACCTGAAGGTGACAGACGCACAGCGACATGTTACAATGGACATATGCATCCGAATTAATTAGATCCATGCTCCTCTGCTTGTAGCGTTTAGGTTGTTGATTTTTTATAACTTATTATTAATTTTAACCTTTAAAAAGAAAATCCCTGAAATGTGACGAATAAAACAGATGGTTTCATGTTAAAAAAAAAAAAAAAAATCAACAAAGCATCAACAGATTTTTGCATTTGAAAGCCTTAAAACGTGATGAGGAGAGAGATGTAATAGGCCCGTGGCTCCGGGTGACTTGGGTCTAATAAGCCACTTAAAGTTAATGGAAGAGGAGGTCAGAATGAGAATTATTGACACCCCGTTGCCCTTAACCGGTCTACCAATAAAGCTGATTAGTTTTTGTCAATTCATCAGCTAACCGTGCTCCTGGGACGTTTATTTGCTCGGGGGAAATCAACAAGTCACCGGGTAGTTTTCAAGTAAAGGATCGCCGTTTAATTGTGGACCTTGATGATCACGAGCAATTACAGAATGATAAGGGGGAGATTGATGTGGGTGTGTGGGACGCGGGCCTGCGTGGAAAAGAGGACGTATGCGAGTGGAGAGACGATCAAATGCGCTTCGAGCGTCTCTGCGAGAAAATGCGCAGATGTTGACGATGTGAAGATGTTGTACTAGAGTCTCGAATTTATTGACTTTTGAACATTTTAGCAAAATGTTTCTGAAAACAGCGCATAAAAAAAAAAAGTAAATCCAAATGTCCGGTGCAGATGTCCACAGCAACTGTCGATCAATCTGAGCAGGCATTAAAGAGGGTGGTTTAAAAAATATTATGATATTGCGATGGGTTTAATTAATATCTCCACCTCTGAATATTTAGCAGCCTAAACACAAGTTTTCTTTTGCATGTTCCTCATCAATTAAACGCACTTTATCAGCCTTCTGTCTAATTTTTTACAACAGTCGGACTCTTATTCTGCGCCTTGTCCCCCACCACGGGTTTAATTTCATTAAGGAGCCCACATGAATATTTCTATTAAAGCAGCGGTGAAATATGGAACCATTTAGTATTGGCCTTCGCCGATCACACAGATTTATAGCTCCTTTTCATCACATCCAGGAGAGAGAAAATTAATAAGGAGACCAATGGAAACTGACCCTAAAACCCCTTTCTTTCCTGAAAGCTGTTAATTTGCTCCGTAATTACTTTCACAATTAACTAAAATACAAATCAAAGTGACAAATCGAGATAGTTTATATATTAATTACCTTTGGTAAATGGGTTCATTATGAAAAGGCGGTTTAAAGGAACCCGTTCTGTCTCTTTTAACGCAATAAATACAGAAGTCGCTCAAACTGGCAAAAGAAATGTGCAATTTTATACTGATTTTATACAATTTCATTTTTTTTCTATTTGAGGCAAATCTTTGATATCGGCATAAGATATATGAGTGCAATTAAGAGTGAGCGACTTAAAATAACACCCAAGAACCGAAAGCCTTTACTAAATTCGATATCGAGGTTTTTGTCTCAGGCAAAAGTGTTGCACGGTGAGCCTGAAGGCGCAGGCGATTTGTTGACATGTGTCATAAGGGCAGTACTTCTATTACCACTCCAATAATGATATGCATTAGCAGTCATAGACATATTTTTAGTACAATTATATCCATATCCGAAAATTATTGGCAGTGTTCACACTCATCATCCAATCTATTGACGATAGGAAGCTACTTCTTATCACCTTTAATTCGCGTTATTTTAATTTTGATGTAAACACAAACATAAATGATAATATAGACTTTTTAAAAGGAATAACACTTAAATTGAATTATTCGAGCATTTTACATGTTATTTCCCTCATTGACTTAAATCTAATTTATTCAGTTTCGGATTCTCCCTACAATTTGAATACAATACGATACAATGTCACTGCATGCTCGTTTGAGGTATTTAAAACAGCCGTTGAAGACAATCTCGGACTGCCTGTGCATTCTTCAAAATCACCACAAAGCTACTGTGCCGTTTTATGAAATGTTTAGAGTGGGGAGGTTTTTGCGCTTTGTTTATCAAAACAGTGATGTCATTTATAGTGCTGTGTTGACCTCATGGATATTAATGTTATCCTTCACCGAAACCTTCCACGTGAAATTTGTCAGACGGTTTCAAAGAAATCGGTTGAATCAAATAGTATGTCTAAATATATAAAAGTAGCTCAAAGCAGAATTTCCACTGTAGATTGAAAAAAATGAGGCTTCACAACAATTTGTCATTTATATGCTTAAAAAAAAAATTTCTTCCACATATCACGTGCGCAGCACTTGGCTTTTGATATCAAACAAACATTCGTGCGTTTCAACCCTTTTACAAAAAAATCTGATCTGTGTGACATGTGCGCAGACTATTGACTACTACTAAAGGAATTTAATCCTATTATTATTATTGTTAGGCTGACATTTTCAGTAATGTTAGCCTTTCTGATTATTGAAAGCGCTGATACTGGAAAAAAAAAAAAGAGGTGCGAGGTCACAGAGGTACAGAGTGAGGTAGAAACAACACACCTATAATGCATTCACAAACAACATGTGTAAAACTAATTTGAGTATTTTTGAGAACAAAAGGTATCAAAAATAAACATAAGATTATAAAAAAAACTACAAAAAACTGTGCATGCCAAATTACTAGAAATTGTTATGACAATGACATTGTTATTTAAATGTACTTTTCCTGTAGAAAACCGACTGTTCCTGGTGTTTATTTGTGCTCGGATACAGTACAGTTCCTATGACCAATCATGCAGTAACACTATTACTACAATAGCAGCAGGGCTGAGGTCATCGGAAGCCCATGGACCAAAAATAAAATTCAAAGCAGAACTCTCCTCTGGTTTCAAATTTGATTTCTCTACATCAGTGGTAAAGGTTACAACGGATTTTGTTCCCGCTCTGATATAAAAATATATTTATTAACATTGAACTATTCATTTAATCTTTAATGATGAAATTCTTGAAAAGTCCAGGGAAAAACTGAAATGTAAGTATCTTTATTTTCAATCACATTCTTCATGTCTTTGCCTAACTGTACATACACTTACAAAAGTCTTTTTTCTTCTCCCCTCTTCATGTATGTACAAGCTGTGGAGGCGGTAAAAAAACCCCCAAAAAGACAAAAACAGGATAGACTCAACAAATGCATAAATGTCAAACAAAAAAACTACTTTTTTCTGAAGCCCAACAGAAAACAGTCTATTGAGATAAACATGGCAATGGACAAGGGACCACTCACAGGCAACTAATACAAACAGTCTTTTAATATATGCAGACACTCCGAGGTCTAATGGGAATAAGACACAGCTGGGGAACAAAACACACCTAAACTTAATCAGGGTAATGAGGCAAGAGAAGTACACGTAAAAATACACAAGAGACAAAGAAGTGCCAAAATAAAACAGGAAATAACCAAATATGAACACAAATACTTTATTTCAGTTATCCTGCCTCTTTTCTCCCTATTATAAACAATGTAAACAAACTAAAACCATGAAAATCATGCAGAATTATTAAAACAAAAGCTCAAGAATAATAGATGGAAAGCAAGTCCACAACTCTAAAACACTGGGTCAAAATAAAACAAACAAATCAAGGACCCTGACACCCTCACTGTTAGTCCTGTATGGTGACCTGTCAGGTCATACCACACCTTTCACCCAGTGACAGCTGGGATAGACTCCAACATCCTTTGAATTAGATAAGTGGATGATTTAAGTAGTTCAGAGCAGGTATTACAATACAAACACAACACCTGATGAAAGCAGTTGCCTCACAGGCATGCAGGCATTCCTAATATCAATAAACATGCATCAATGCCTCATCAGGCTGATTTTGTTAACAGATATGATGAAACTTACAGAGACTAACTGTCCTCTTTTTGCCCTCGGGGTTCCTCAGGTTTCAGTGACCTGCCTCATGAAGCATCCTCATCACTCTTTATAAAAAAAAAAAATTATTAACCTTTTTCCAACTTTTATCCCATTACATGTGATATCTTTTGTCGTTGTCATCGTTGTCAGCTTTCAGTTGTTTTGGTTGCCATTAGAGGTCACCACAGCATTTCACCCCATCCCTAGTATCTTTCATCACACTGACCCACTGCATGTCTTCCTCTTTTTCTCCTATACCTGGCATCTCATTATTCAACATCCTTTATCCACTATCTCCTGTCCTGCTACCCTGTCTGTCATCTGCACACATCTAAACCATCTTGGCCTCTCCTCTCTTTGTCTCCAAACCGCTCAACCTCTGCTGTCTCTTCGACATATTAATTTCTAATCCTCTCCATCCTGGTCACTCCTAGCATCTTCAGTTCTAACCACCTGCAGCAGCTCAGCATCTTGTGTTTTCAGCAGTGCTACCATCGCTACCATGCTCCTTTTCACTTCTGCTGCTATCATTCGGTCACAAATCACCCCTGATACTCATCTTCACCTGCACCATGTCTTATTCATCTCTTGCACTCTGCCTAATGCCTTTAAAAAAAAAAAGAAGCAATGTTTATATATATATATATATATATTAGAGGTGGGAACACCCCATGATACGATATTATCATGGGGTGTCTGGTGATATTATCACAATACTCACGATGCGATACGATATTATTGCAAGTATTGCAATACGACATTTTGTGATTTATCACTTCTACTTACTGCAGATTCTGTCCATAAAGGTAAACTTTATCAATATTCATTTGATCTAATAACAAAGTCTCACACTCAGTGTTTCTCTTATTTCTGTCCGTTTTATTGCTGACAAACTGAACCGTTTGTATTACAGTCTAGTGTAGTCCAACTTAACTGAATGCAACCATCTGAGAACAACTGTACAATTATAGCTACTCTGAACCATGCAGCTGTCAGTTGCCCCTTCAGCAAATTAAGAATTTGAAAGTTAACCACTGGTAAATTAAAACAAAACATAATTTTATGTAATGCGTGGCAAGTTAATGCAACCCTTTCTGCGGTGCTCAAACTTTACGCTTCACGTCTATGTAGAGATAGGGTAAGGCTGTGTCCGTGAAAAAACGTCGTGATGGTATCACATACCTGGGATCCAGCGTCTTTAGCATGTAAGAAAAGTCCTCGTTTTCCACAATGTTGTAAGGACGTGGGTATTTGCAGATGAAGTACGTGATAGTGTTATT
>VURO01020150.1:0-11784 GCA_015108175.1 Pelvicachromis taeniatus
AGCTCCTCCCGGATGGCCGAACTTCTCACCCTATCTCTAAGGGAGAGTCCAGCCACCCTTCGGAGGAAGCCCATTTCCGCCGCTTGTATCCGCGACCTCGTTCTTTCGGTCACTACCCACAGCTCGTGACCATAGGTGAGGGTAGGGACGTAGATCGACCGGTAAATTGAGAGCTTGGCTTTTACACTCAGCTCTCTCTTCACCACAACAGACCGATGCAGCGTCCGCATCACTGCAGCCGCAGCACCGATCCGTCTGTCGATCTCCCGCTCCCTTCTCCCATCACTCGTGAACAAGACCCCGAGATACTTAAACTCCTCCACTTGGGGCAAGGACTCGTCCCTGACCCGGAGTGGGCACTCCACCCTTTTCCGGCTGAGGACCATGCCCTCGGATCTGGAGGTGCTGATTCTCATTCCCACCGCTTCACACTCGGCTGCGAACCGTTCCAAGGCGAGCTGGAGGCCATCACTCGATGAAGCCAACAGAACCACATCATCTGCAAAAAGCAGAGATGAGATTCTGAGAACACCCAGCTCCTTTTTTAATAATTGCAAGTCTGCCACATAGTATAATATCAACGCATATCCTTCATTTACACCCAGACTCTGTGCAGAACCTTCTTGTGTATATAGATTTTGGGGTAGGGGCTCTATCAGTCTACACATCGTGACAACATGAGAGCACCGAGAGGTTTTTCAAAATCTCAAACTTTGACTTACAAAACATTTGATAAAATAACATTTTGCAATTTAAATTGGAGTCAGTTGTTTAGAACGTCCTCCGCCCACCTGTGGGAAAGTGAAGGCATTGGGCAAGATTTTAAATATTCTCGTTACATGTCAGGACAAAAATCTAAGCTGTGAAGATAAACATACTTTCTGCACACCCCAGGATCAAAGTTAGTGATGGCTAAGCGTGGAAAAAATGTGACGTGAAAGAAGTTTGGAACAACCAGGACTTATCTTAGAGTCCAACATCTGGACACGCTCGCTAGCTTACTAGGAAGGAGCTTGGTCAGCAACGTGACCAAGCCAGCAGTGCCTCCAAGCAGCATGCCCGGAGCTGCAGTCAGCCCTGCAAACACAGCATGTTCAACAGTGCGTTATGTTCTTTTGTGCTGCCGTTTGATATACATGTTAATGCTGATTAAGAATTTTGATAAGACAAAACACATGTCAAAGCCTGCTGCACGATTCCCTGTAATGATGCTCAGCTCAGCCAGCGTAGACAGAAGGTCACATGATGTTCCACTTCCCACAGAAACGGGAGTAAACAGTGAAACAGCTGCCACAGCTGCACTGATACATATTCTTTTTAACGTTTAATAAACTTGCAGTATTTTAACTCCAATGCTCGTGTAGCCTGACGGACAAGATGCAAATTTGATTTATTTTATTTGCACTCCACGACACATGGAAGCGTGACTAGAAAAGAGGTGTGAGTATTTCTCACAACGACTGTAATTAAAGTCGTGTTTTTGTAATGTTTTCATTAAAATAGTGATAAATTCAAATAGCAACAAAGTGTAGTCTTAAATCCTCATTTCAACGCTACACACAGACAGGTTCGCAGGAATGTATAGAAATTGTGAATAGACTGGAAGATGACACAAAACATAAAATGTGCAGAAAGTTTAAAAGGCAATTTTGTAATATATAAAAGTAAAAATGAAAAACAAACTCCGGTGGTGTGACAGGACCTCTACTGGAGCAAGCAGAGGTCGGCATAGCTTTCTTTTTTTTAAGTAAATAAATAAAAATGAGACTGGGCCATGCTTTGTGCTTGCCCCACCTTTTCATGTATGAACAGTGGTGAGGCCTGAAGATGGAGGGGCAGCAAACGTGTGAGCAAAATCGCCACAATAACGCAAGACACATTTTAAATAATCCGTTTTTGCTTCATATATTTCCATTCATATTTGCATGCACACGTTTCCTGCTTTCCTCGGTAACGTTAATAGCAGTCAGTCGATTTAATACCCAACTTATTAGTTTTCTGTCTCTCTGGTAATTGAATGAAGAATTGAATCAGCGTAACAAAAAAAAAAAAACAGACGCTCCTTTCAGTTATTTTCAGAGCAAGAATGAAATCTTGTTGTTGAAATAATATTACACTGTAATAACTAGCATGTGGGCTACGGGCTAATATTACAGGATAATGCTGACTGGCTGAAATCCCTGATTAAGAAGGAAGGTGAACGATGTTCCGTTTAACAGGAAAGTAGGGCCTACTTTCTGGAAGCAGGCATGAACCTGCGCGGTTCGTGATGTGGCGCTAATGTACGGCTGCTCGGGCATCCGCTGGTGCTGCAGTTCCATTTCAGCAGAGCGCAGATTTACCAGAATGCGGTGAATCACTCAGATCGAAAGTGCAAATGATCCCGGCCGGCTGCCGTAAGCTCCAAAACCCGTTTACCACATTAACAGTATACTGTAAGCCCCGCATTAAGCGTCCATCCAACCGCCGTCTTTCACGCCCCGATTCTCATCAGTGAGCCACGGAGGGAGGAGGAAGAGGAGGCCAGAAGGGCGGGGGGGATTTCCCGGATACCCCGTGAAGACGATGAAGACGAAACAAAAGACGAGTAGGAGGAGGAGGAGGACGAGGAAGAGCTGGAGCTTCCCGGAAAGGAAGGGAAGGGCAAAATGAGGACATGAGAAGTAATGAAATTAAGCAGGTTAATAACACGAAATAACGTTGTTTCTTTGGTTCTTTATTTTCATTTAATAATAATATAAATTATAACAAAATATATTGTTGCATGTCAAAAGGTAAATAGTCTGAATCTGCACTATAAGCTGTATATTTTAGTCTATTGTGTTTATTTAAATATTGTGGATTGTACTAAATCCTTACCGTTAAGTTATATTAATGATTATAAATTAAAAATAAAGGCATGCGAGCTGATGAAAAGTACTGCAGTGGAAATCTTGTATAAATTAATATTGTTAAAGTATAAATAATACACAAAAAGTAGTTCATGTTTCTTTAAAGATAAATAAATAGAGTATAATTATTACATTTATTTTAGACCAGCTAAATAAGTCTTTACAAAATATATAAATGAACATTATAAATATGTATTGTGTTTGTTTCTTGTGGCATCAAAACATAAAAGCTCCTCCCCCTCCGCGTGTTTTATTCCCTCCAGGAGTGGATTACGTCACCCTTTTCCGGGAAATAATGCCCCTTATCCTCCCGGTGGCTTTACCAGGCAACCAGCAGGGAACCGGGAAGAGACACCGGGAGGATAAACAGCCTCCTCCTGTTCCAACACTTATCGTTTTCACCATGAATACTTTTATGTCATTATCGGAACAATTTAAAGGTGAAACAGGAAACAGGAAGGGTGACCGTCCCAAACAACAAATCATTTGTTCTTAATCTGGGAATCTGAGTGAGGACATGTATATCACTTATATATAGATCATTTTTTTTAAATTATTATTGAGCTATTAAAACTGCAGGTTTGCATGGGTAGATTTCTCTGATACATGTGCACTGACGCAAAGATGAAAGTGAGCCATCAGTCCGGTGATCCTCCACGATTCAGTTAAACAAGTTTGAATCGGCTCCGAAAAGTGTTCACGTAACTAAAATGTAGCCTTTTGTTGGAGCAACGAGGTTTTCTGATCCCACTGTTATAACATCATGTAACCTACAATAACAGCACCATTATATCAAACTTATGGGCTCATGTTAGCGTTTGCACCTCATTTAACTTTATAAAATAAATGTAAAAATCTTTCTTGTGGACAAGCATGCTACAAACACACAACACACATATCACAGCATCATTAAACGCCAGCCATGGGTTCGTGTGCATAAAATACCCTGTAAATAAAGGATGGATGTCACCAAGTACTGTTACCGAATGATTTCTTAACTTTGCAAGTGAGAAGTGATCATATCGGAACAAATTGGTGCTAAGTTACCAGCTAACACAGAAATCTGTCTGTTAAACATGGTGCACAAAGCACCAACATGCTCAGGTCAGGGACTGCGTTCTGCACAGGCAAGCCACGGCAGGCAGCTGGTGTCAAAACACCAAAGCAGCGACGCTCCTAACTTCAGACCTCGAAACAATATCTGTGTAGCTGTTATTGAATTTTCCAGTGACCCGTCTTCTCTACCAGACAGTGAACTCACTATTTACTGCTTCACAATTGGACATTTGAAGTTGGGAGGCGTGTCAGGCTCCATGGTTTCGGTCCTGAATACAACATATTCAACTTTTCTCTCAGTACAAATATTGCAGCACCGTTTCTTTGAGCAGCTGTAAGTGGGCTGGTGGGTTTCTGCTTCCAGTTAAACAAAATCAGCCTGGAATAACTGGTGGGTGGATTGTCCTACCCCTCTGTGAAGGAGGCCGGACAACTCGGCTCTCCCTTCCAGATAAACAAACTCTCCCACACTTTAGTTTCTGTCTTTGTGAGGCTGGATGATTAGTTTATTTTCCTCATTTCTAGTTTATATTATGCATCATTTAAGTCTGGGAGCTAAAGCTTCTTTCCCCCAAACCCTCAGAATCATTTAAATTATTATTTTTCTAGTATCATCTATGAATCTAAATCAAATGTAAAGGAACTGAATTCACCACAACTTCTGAGTGTTGCTGTTACAGACAATTCAATTTAATTTGATTTATATAGCACCAAATCACAACGATAGTTGACTCAAGGCACTTTATATTGTAAGCTAAAGACCCCCAAAAATCAGACGAGCTCCTGTGAGCAAGAAGAAACCCTCAATGCATCATGGGAGTCCCCCAGCAGTCTGAACCTATCGCAGCATCACTGAGGGAGGATTCAGGGTCACCTGATCCAGCCCTAACTATATGCTTTTGCAAAAAGGAAAGTTTGAAGCCTGATCTTAAAAGTAGAGATAGTGTCTGTCTCCT
This sequence comes from Pelvicachromis taeniatus, assembly GCA_015108175.1. Lineage (NCBI taxonomy): Eukaryota > Metazoa > Chordata > Actinopteri > Cichliformes > Cichlidae > Pelvicachromis > Pelvicachromis taeniatus. The sequence goes on from VURO01020150.1 coordinate 4,904, forward strand.
GAGTCCGATTATGATGATTTTGCGATGCCTCACTGGATCTTGTGAAAGTCCAAAGTGTGTCACCATGAAGCAAGCGTCTGTTTAATCCACGTATTGATTTCCTGTGGAAAACATCTGGAAGAGTTTCAGCTCTAACAGGAAGAGTTTTTCTGAAAGTGCAGCAGTGTCCAGTGGATGTAGAGGAATCAAACAAAGAATTTATAAATGAGTTATAAATGTCACCGCACGGATATGTAGATGGTGCTGAATGTGAAGCGTGTTGTCTGGCTGAGCTAAAATTACACGTGTAAGAGTCGATCCAATCAGATCTCATTAATGATGCTCCTAATGATCTGCTCTCCACGTCTATCAAAATTATACTAATAACAAGCAAAGCAAGGAAAAGCAAAAAAATCCAGACCACGAGACCAGAAGACAAACAAAACAAGGAACCTAATTAATTAATTAATGAAATAAAATAGAGATAAATGAAAAAAAAAAGACTAAAATAAAATGAGACAAACAAACAAAACAACCCTATTTAAGAAACATGCCTGTGAACAAGCATGCAGAGGGAAACCTTTCTGTTTTCATTGAATTTTCCCAGCTCCTGTAGTCAGAAAAGGAAAGCTAAAGTGGTTCATTCCCGTTTTCGATTCCCTTTTTTCTATTACAGTAACTGTGACAACCGTTAACGGTCAGCTACTTTTCTGTTTGCTAACCGTCTTCGAGTTTCAATAGCCATAAATCACATTTTCAGCCACAAGTTTCTCGTGACACGTGCACACGCACGTTTGTAAAGCAGAGCCACTGAACATGCAGGACATTGTCTCTGTACGTAGGGTGCTGCCCCCCCCCCCAATAGAGCAATCATTATCAGGGCTGCAGTGAGTTTTTACTGCTATTTACCTTTACTCCAGTGCAGTGTGTTTGCTTGCATTTTGATTAAGTTAATCCAGCATGTAGCCCTTTGTTTACTTGGTCCCAGTTATACCCAGTGGCCTACAGCCCCAGTTAAGGATCTAAGGCTGTTGGCCAGCTCATGCGGGGGTCAGTATTTCTGTCGTGTAGCTTGAACGCAGACGCTGACACGCTTTAACAATAAATCTTAAAATCCATCCCAGATCGTACAGGGTGCCAATGGAGACGAGCCAAGAGGGGGGGGCAACGTGACCGCATGTGTTCAAACCATTAAGAAGCCAAGCTGCTGCTGCTGCATTTAGAAGTGACTGGAGGCAAGAACGTGACTTTTTAAAATAAGTTGCAGTAAGGAAGCTTTTACTAAAGAGAAACATGAAGGAGGTGTGAGTTACTGTGCAGTCTGAACCACTAATTGCAGAGTGTTTACTGTTTAATTGAGGCTTTCAAAGGCAGGCTTTGCTTGTCTGGACTGCAGCACGCCGGCGTACAACTTACTCTTTGTTTTTCACTTTCTCTTCCACTCAGAGCAAACTCTCAGAATGAGCAACTCGCTCCCATTCACATTCCTTTCTGTCATAGTGAAACCTGTCATGAGTATTGTTTGCTTTATCAGCCCACATCAGGAAGCGTTTTGGACATTAAGTAGGAGTCCAGGAAGTGAACCGTCAGCAGGGTAGCAGGTGAAAGCGAGAGTTTTGTGGCGAAATCCTGCGGTCGCCTTATTTACAACTTGCAAGAAGAACTAGGTTTTTATTTTTTTAGGCTAAACTGAATAGAAACAAAATGATTTATTATCACAAAGGAAAGTTATGTTAACTGGCCAATGACCCACTTACATATTAAAAGCCACCCTGTGTACTTTCAGGGATAATTTTTTTTATTTCCATGTGTTTTTACGTGTGTTTACGCCAGATTTATTTAGCAATCAGCTAAAATTCCCTCTTTATCCTCTAATTTATCTATTTAAAGTCTGCCTGTTTGCCATAATTAGATTTTATCCTTTATATTTTAAGTGTGACATTATGAAAATTGGTGTCTCTATCCTGTCTTCCTTCTCTCACCCCAACCGGTCGCAGCAGATGGCCCCGCCCCTCCCTGAGCCTGGTTCTGCCGGAGGTTTCTTCCTGTTAAAAGGGAGTTTTTCCTTCCCACTGTCGCCAAAGTGCTTGCTCATAGGGGGTCATATGATTGTTGGGTTTTTCACTGTATGTATTATTGTAGGGTCTACCTTACAATGTAAAGCGCCTTAAGGTGACTGTTGTTGTGATTTGGCGCTGTATAAATAAAATTGAATTGAATTGAATAAAATGTATTTTCCTTTTTTTTTTTTAAGCTGTCCAAAGAGTCTGCTCGTCAGTAATGCATGTGGATATGAGCACAGATACGAGCGCTTGGCATGAAACGCTTGAAACGTAAAAATAGAGAATGCAATATTTAGCTGAGGAGGGTTAGCGGTCCGATCATGTGGTATTAATACGCGACAGTGTCAGCAATGACTTCATGTCGCTGCATCAATGTGGATGACCACACTGACCTCATAAACTTTTCAACACCCGTCTGGCTGCTCGCAGAGAAAGACAGAGGAGTGGAAGTGTGAGCGCGAACATTTGTGCCATTCAGCTCGAGCTCACAATCGTCTGGTGTCCTAAAAATAAAAACTACAACTCCGAGCGTGTCAGCTTTTAACTAGATGCAGCGTGACACGGCTGGAGGAGGTCAAACACGCGCCACAGCGGATCTGTGCAGCGATCATCAGCACAGGTAGCCTTTCTAAACGAGGGGACTCACAGTCGGCACTGTGAACTAATGACACAGAGGCGGAAACAAGCGACGCGACTTCATATGTCGAGGATTTCTCTGGCAGATTCACGAGTCAGGCACGTTGGCAGAAATTCAACTAAACTAGATGTAAAAGTAACTAAAGGAACAAAAGTGAAAACAACAAAAACAAGTAACAGAAAAAAAATGGAGGAACTGTTTTTGACATTTTGAAATAAAAATACGGAGGGCAGTTTGAAACACCTGTAACATCTCTATACAAACTGTGTTCGTCTGTATACATCAGTGTGAATGACTGAGTGTGATGTTCTGCTCTTACGTTAGCTGTCTAAAGGAGGCTTTCAGCGGTAAGAGATTAACTGTGTTTCTTTGGAAAACCCTCTGGTGCATTTTCGTTGGAAACACCCCCCCCTCCTCCCGAGCACCTTTCCAGCGTCAGGCTGAGGAGGGGGAGTTAGCCGTGCTGTAACTTTCCAGAACAGCGTGCACACTCAGGCCTGAAGTTCTCCATCTGAAGCTCTGAGCGCTGAGCCGTCACATACGATGGGACATAAACATAATTTGACAGGTGGAAATCCAGAGCTGGTGTGTGTGTGTGTGTGTGTGGGGGGGGGGTTCAAAATGTAAGGAACTTCCACTGTGAAAGCAACAAACTCCAAATGTGCAAAAGACTTTTTTTTTGTTGCTTTTGTCAAGATAAAATACATTTATTACTACTTATTATTATTATTATTATTATTATTACTATTGTAGTGTTAGTAGTAGTATTTAGTACTATTTCTATTTCTATTTATTTTTTGTTTGTTATGTGTGTACATTTCCTATTTTGCTGTTGTGATGCAACAATTTCCCTTTAGGGGATTAATAAAGTACTTTCTATTCAATTCTATTTAAAGAAAATCCTCTTTATTTAAAGTATTTGTGTTATAATTTTGCAGGTTTAAGGCCTGCACACATGTGTGTGCTTTTTCTTATGAGAGTTATTCTGAAATAAGAAAAAGAATAAACATAAATACATGGAGAGTGAAGTGAAATCATCAGTACAAGCGTCATGTTTTGTTACCATCTGAACAGTACAAACAGTAAAAGCTGAAGTGTACCTCCTCTGCGAGCTAGCTCAAACTGCATCGACTCTAAAACGACAAAACAGACGCCGATTCTCTGCATGTAAATGTAAGTGATGGCTAATTTAGACCATGTGACTCTTTGTGAGGTCATATAATTTCCTTCAGCTAAATTCAGACGAACCTTGCCACCGGGTCGTAGGTCACGCTGAACACATTGTGCCGTCAGCTGCTTCTCGGCCTGAAAGTTTCAGGCTGGTTGCAAAATATCTTGAAATCTGATTAAATGGCAACTTAAATTTCTAGCGTCACATTGTGAAAGTAATGCCGTCGTGTTTTTACCATAAAAACATTGAGCGACTGGAGACTATGACTATGTCATAGTCTCTTCTTCTATGAAGAAGCCAGCAGCCTGGTCAATGGGCTCGCTGTAGCGTCACTCTTCTTTCTCGCGTCTCTCCCATTTGGGGGTGGCTGTAGCTCAGGTAATGCGGGTCACCTCCTCACCGGAAGGTCGGTGGTTCAATCCCAGTCTACATGCCAAGTATCCTTGGGCAAGATACTAACCCCATGTTTGCCTACTGGTGATGGTCAGAGGGCCCGGTGGCGCCTGTGCCCGGCAGCCTCGCCTCTGTCAGTGCGCCCCAGGGCAGCTGTGGCTACAATGTAGCTCACCATCACCAGTGTGTGAATGTGTGTGTGAATGACTGAATGTAGTGTAAAGCGCTTTGGGGTCCTTAATGACTAAGAAAAGTGCCATACAAATGCTTTTTTTCTTTTCTTCTTCTTTCTCGCGTCACTCCCATTTGGGCATTTTTAAACTGGCTCCCAGTATGTTCCAGAATAAATGTCAAGATTTCTTATTTTGAGGCTCTTCCTGCTCCCAGCTGAGCAGCTCAGACTCAGTCCCTGCGTTTTATTTGCCCCTAAAGGCGTTCTTATTAAAATATTACTCATCTTACTTTTGTTTTCATTTAGCCTTCCTCTGTTTTGTCTCTAATAATTGATGTTTTCTTTCTTGGTTTGAGTGAGTGAGTGTTCTTCTTTGGAAGAGCTCTAAGCTTGCTTTGGAAACCCCTCCCTTATCCTTTGTGACTGAGCAGGGGGCCTGAGTCTGAGCCTTTTTTCTAACCTTCCAAACTGCAGTCACGCCGAGTTTATATTTTCCAACTGGACCAAAACTAAAAGCACAAAATCAAGCCACGTGACTGTGAGCCAGCACATACCTGACATGTCACATGCACAGGAAACGCAGGCAACGCATTGAAGACTCAAGGCCATAAAGTCAGTGAAGTCACTATCATTTAGTCTGAGACTGACAAAAAGTGTCATATATAATATTTATGCTGGCTTAAATTCAGTTACAATCTTTTTTATTAGAATTTATTTGAATCTATTTCATGGTTTCAGATTTATATCTTGGGGAAACAGGACATCTTTCCCTCGTTCTGCAGCCTTCAAACTCACTAAAACTGGAGGAAACACCCCAGCAGGCCGACACTACATGACCGTCTTTGTGAGTGAGTGTGTTTTTTGGAGGTTTACATAAAGCCAGATGTTTTCCTAAGCAGTGGAAACCCATTTGTTCGATTATTAAATGTTTTATGGCTTTAAAACTGGGTGGGAATCACCATGACAGCACAGTTACACTAATACAGTCTAGTTCTGAGTTTCTAGATCAGTCATGGCGGTCATCGTTCATGTGGCAAGTCCTGCTTCCTGGGCTTCATTTCAAGTAAAGCTACGAAAGCACGATGACCTCTGACCGCTCGATTTTGACACTTCATGATTTCATAAAACAGTGAAGCAATATTGTTTCTGAGAACGTTTTGACTTGGCGAAACTGAAAGTCAATTGTGCTCGTACATTCAGCAGAAACTGGGGAGTTTCAAAATTACAAAAACTGAGAGGGCATTATGCTGAAAATGACAGGAAACGAGAAAAGGAAGGAAAAGATAGAAAGACTACACGGAAATGGAAGGGAGAGAACCTTTTCTTCAGTGCGTGAAATCACTCGAACAAATCACAGAAACACATGAGACATGCGGTGCAGCACAGGTCACCAGGATCCTTTAATCACAATGAACAGGTCTGCGTGAATCAGGTCACTTCAAATCTCGTAGGAGGATTTGGCAGAACTGCAGAGCAGCACCTGTTGTTGCGTTCTGCTTCATAGCTGCACATTAAAACAGCCGCACACAAGCAGCTGCAGCTGATGTGCCCAAATGGAAGAAAATACATAAATATACATGCTTTTCATAAATGATCCTCTTTTGCAGTTTTTGACTAAGCATAAAATAAACATTATGTTACAGAGTTGTACAGATAAACCCTTTGAGATGTATTTTCCTGTGATCGGACTGCTGTGACGAGGACATTAGTGCCAGTGCTGAAGCTGCAGGTGTCTATTTGACACTATTATCGAGTAATAAATTAACCAGCGTCACAGACGGTGTACACTATACATAAAAGACTGCTAATAACGCATAATAATTACTACGTCTGAGTATTATTAACATACAGATGCTTACTAGTTGCGTATTTTCACAGCTGTCACGACCTACAGTTTAAATGTAGGTGTTAAATAGTGAAGATTCGCACCTGTTTTTGTATTTTGTAGCCAGAAACCAACAATTCTCACGGTTAGGAAATCTGTGCCAGCAGCACGGACAAATGTGAGACACACACACACACACACACACGTGTAAAAGCACACGCAGTTCAGAAATGAAAGCATGCAGAAATATGTTTTCTTTACCCGTCCTCGCCGGTATATTTCATCTTATCATCAGACAGGAAAAAGAAAATATTTCATTATAATCCTTCCATCCGTCCACGCAAAGATCCATATCTGTCTTCACGTCTGTCTAACCTCTTTTATACCCCTGCTGGTGCGCGTGGTGTAACCGCACAATAAATAACCGTCCGGTGTCACTCAGCCCGAACGGCCTTATTCACTCGTTAGTGTGGAATGCCTGGAATGGAAATCCGTGTCAGCGTCAAAACAGGGAGAGATGACAGAGAGGGAATGGAAGCGTGTGAAGAGGTGATGCTTATGGAAACAATAATGGAGGGGGGGGGGGGGGGGGGGGAGGGGATGGGGAGGGGGGGGGAGGGAAAAAGGGGGGAGAAAAAGGG